>CM031917.1:40026011-40175673 GCA_018703695.1 Prunus fruticosa | reverse complement strand
GTGGTTTTGGACTATTCGAATTTGACGCGTTTGAAAATTTTATG
The DNA here is from genome assembly GCA_018703695.1 of Prunus fruticosa. Taxonomy (NCBI): domain Eukaryota; kingdom Viridiplantae; phylum Streptophyta; class Magnoliopsida; order Rosales; family Rosaceae; genus Prunus; species Prunus fruticosa. Next base: position 40,175,629 of record CM031917.1, on the reverse strand, counting down.
CCGTAACTTGACCAAAAAAAACAAATAGAAAATTTTATGCCGTAAAGGTAAACCAAATATTATTTGATTTCACACGCTCCCCGAGCATTTTGCTTGATTGGGTTGGTAAGAAAAGAGGCACACCAACGAAGGCGACGCCGTTTAAGTAGGTCAGGACTAGGGGTGGCATTTTATACTGAAAAATCGAAAAACCGCAAAAACCGACCGATACTTTACCGCAATGAAACCGCAATTGCGGTAAACCGAATCGCATTTGAGGTATTTAAAACCGAACCGCAATTGCGGTTGCGGTATTTGATTTTCAAAACTTACGGTTACCGCAAACCGCAATATATTTTAAATAATATTATCTATAATATATTATATTGAATATAATACACTTATATTATATGTAAAATATATTTCATACAACATATTTCATACAATATTTATTTTCTATTCACACCCAACATATTTCCTTTTGAGAGCCCCTTGAGCAAACAATTCAATCTCTTGAATTTGTGGAATTCCAAGTTCTACGGTTGCTAGTGAAAATGTTTTTAGCCTAGGCAAGAGGATTGTGGATCCTTTTAGAAGTTCTTTGCATCCTAAAATGGTAGAGGCATTAGTGTGTACTAGTGATTGGCTTAGAGCGGACGAATTTTCCTTTTACAAGGAACCAACGGATGATGAGGTTCAATTATACAAGGAAATGGAATATATGACAACTTGTAAGTAATTAGTTTATTTTTGCTCATGTTATTTATGCTTCTTCTTATAATAAAATGTACTAAACTTATGTTGTTTTATTTGTAGATAGCATTGGTGCTCAAACAACACAACGGGGTTCTTCAAATCCACTCACTACCACCAACACTTGAGTTTGTAACTTTAGTTTGTAATATTGGTGCATTACATTTTCCTTTTAGTTTGTAATTTTAATTAACTTTAAATTGAATTTTCTTTTGGGTTGTAACTTTAATTCATTTTGCATTGTATTTTCCTTTTCATTTGTAACTTTAAAGAATTTGGAATTTGAATGCTTGAGAAGTTTAACTTTAATTAGAATGCTTGGAATTGAACTTTAATTTTCTTTAGGTTGTGATACTTGAGAAGTTTGATTTTTATGACACAAAAAAGAACTTGCGGTTTTAAACCGCGAATTCACGGTAACCGACCGCATTTTGCGGTTTACCGCAAAAGCGCGGTCGGTTTGCGGTTTCAAAAATCACCATACCGCAAATAGTCGGTCGGTTTGCGGTTTGGGCAAAGAGTCGGTTACCGAACCGCAACCACCCCTAGTCAGGACTTAGGAATGGAGTCGGCTGAACATGGCAAGGTACTAGGTAGAGTATTTTATTGGTAATTAATTCATTATTGTTTTTTTAAATTTTCTTATAAAGAAGAAAATTCAGTGGTGATCAAGAAGAGTCAATTTCTTCAGTTTGTGGACTTCCTGGTCAACTTTTCATTCTCAGGGGAAATTTGTTCCCCATTTTATAATAATGAGTTTTGTTTTATAATATCAAAATTTTATTAAAGTGTTAGATGCGCTAAGCTAAGGAAAATGAAGATCTAAGAAATAAGAATAATAAAACCAAATATCGCAACTTAGGAATTTCATAACTTTTATTGGCAACTTGTAAGTTGTGATTGAAAGGTGTACAAGTCTTTTTAAAGAGGATGCATTTGTTCATATATTCAATGTTCCTTCAATATTTTCTTTATAGATAAAAAGATGACATATTGCATTTATAATTTAAACACAAAGGTCGTCAGCCACAAAAATCAATATAAATACACATAAACACACAAGGCTATTATAAATACGGAGGACTCTATCAACAACATCTGGCACACAAGTATACCTCCACATATAACCATAAAGGGCCAAAGAAATTCCGACATAAAGTCATAAGCTTTCAAAGCATAGACCACAACGCACCTCAACACACAGATTTACAATTGCAAACTACAATATTTAAACTCTCACAAATAAAAAAAAATTACAAGTAGAGACTATGAACACGCAAAAAACTCAAAAAAAGTTTATGCACTTATTACGCACACAAAATTAAAACACACAAAGTAAATACAAAGCTAGAACACGAGATCTTTTATTTATAAACTATTTAGCTACTTGATTGATATCATCAAATACCTAAATGATTCTAATGTACCTTATAATTCCTTATGTTATAAGATTTTTGTAATGTACTTTGAATATTTCGTTTATAAATACAAATAAAATAAAATAAAGGAAGGCAAAAACCTATATGTCGACGGCCTCATACTTTAAAGTTTTAAATTATTGCTTTACTTTAACCATGGATTGGACTGGTTAAGATTTTGGGTATTAAGGTGTGTGAGACCGTTGGGGACATGATTTGAATGCGTGGGCCGGTCACCGGTGGCCCGGTGGGGGTGGGACTTGTCACTTCAAGACGACGACGTAGGGGGGCATAGTTTGGTTGGTGGTGCGGTATTTAATCGTTGGAGATTTCTTGTTCTTTAGTGTTTTTTTTTTCAAATTTAAAAATTGCTACATGATTTTAACTTAGCTGTCTCCTCCTCGGTACCAACGAAAAAGCTTTATATTCAGATTATCATCTAAAAAAATTATAATTTTCCCTAATTATATTACTAACAAAGAGTGAGAAAATATAATTTTCAGAAGATTTTTAGTTGAATTTGTGTAAAAAAAAATACAATTTCTTTACCATATATAAATTAGTTGTCATAATTACCACACAAAAATGTGATTAATTAGCATGATTTTAGAACTTTCAGCGTTCTTTTGGGTTATGATTGTGAATATAATTAGAAAACTTTCCAAACCATGGAGAGTTTCAATGACCAAATTCATTACTAATACTGAAAAACAAACAAGCCTCAGTAAAAGAGAAGAAGAGACGACGCGCCAAGACAAGACAAAGCCTACCGACAAAAAATCAAAAGAAGAAGAAAGGACAAAGCCCCTAATGGTTGGGCCTTTGGCTAAAAATGATTGATCGGGACAGTCATTTTCTGATTTGGTCCCATGGTTAAAAAAATAAAAAAGAATTCAAGATATGGAGTTGGCTTCTTAATTGGTTCCAACTCTATTGCAATTTGCAACATCCCAACGTGTAATATTTGTATGTTCGCGTAGTTAGTGTATCATCTAACATATATTAAATGCTACATTGACCAACTGATGTACCTGAAACATATAAAAATTTCACTATCGAGTAACATTTCTTTTTGGATTGAAGTCACGCGTCCTACATGTTGAGTAAGCAACACGCATGAGGCCTGTAATTACTATATGAATGAATGCAAAGTTTGCAACTATGCAAGACAAACAAATGGCGGTGGAGACAAATAAAGACAGCAGCAAATTGCCGCAAACCGTAATCTCCAACTCCAAAAACAAGGGTCTCCCACCCTTGGATATACCATAACTAAGTTGTCTCTTTTCTTTCATTTGTCCCTTTTAAGACACCCTGGCATTCCTTTTATTATGTAACTTCATACCCGCATAATATTAATATTGTCTCTAGCTAACATTCCTCTATCTATATATACCCAACCAACATGTACAACTTCAATTTCAAAAGTCGGCTAGCTTGCTAGAGAGTACAATATATATATACTATTCTAATTTAATTTTAAACCCTCCTAGAGTTTAGGGTTTGAAACTCGAAGACCTGAGCGAATCCCTCCATTCTTGTACGAGAATATATTTTAAACTCTTAGTGATATATATGGATACGGCGACCTTCCCAACCATTGACAAATGCACGTCAAACGGCCGCGAAAAACAAATGGTGGTTGCCGACATGGACGGAACTTTGCTGAGAGGGCGAAGCTCCTTCCCTTACTTTGCCCTCATTGCCTTTGAGGTTGGTGGGATTTTAAGGCTACTTTTCTTGCTCTTGGTTACACCATTAGCTGGACTTCTCTATTATTTTATCTCAGAATCTGCTGGGATCCAAGTTCTCATCTTTGCAACGTTTGCTGGTGTGAGGGTTTCCGAGATTGAGTCTGTGGCCAGGGCTGTGCTGCCTAAGTTTTATTCGAGCGATTTGCACCCTGAGTCTTGGCGTGTGCTGTCTGCATGTGAGAAGAGATGTATTCTTACTGCAAATCCGAGGATTATGGTGGAGCCGTTTTTGAAGGATTTTCTTGGATTCGACACGGTTTTAGGGACTGAAATTGCAACTTATAAGGGTAAGGCTACTGGGTTTGTTTGCCTACCTGGTGTTCTTGTGGGGAAGAAGAAAGCAGATGCTCTTAAAAAGGCTTTTGGTGATGTCCAGCCAGAGATTGGGCTTGGTGATAGGCACACTGACATTCCGTTCATGGAACTTTGCAAGGTTAGACACTTTTTATGCTATTCAAAATTTTGTTTTTTTTTCTCTTTGATAGGCACACTAACGTACATATTTGCTTACCGGCCCTCTTTTACAACCTAAATTCATAATGTTTTGAACGAATTCTTTCTAGCACAATCAATTCTAAATGAGAGATTGGGATACGAGAAATAATATTAGCAATAATACTAGAGACACTAGCTTCAAGACACCAACATTAACTCATATGATAATATCTTATTTGACGTGAATAAATAAGGTCTAAAGTGGTCATAAAATGAAAATAAATGAAATACTGTCACATTAGTTAGTGTCTAAAAATTAATGTAATAAATTAATATCAAATGTATTACACGTATTAGATATTGTAAATTGATAACCAAATTACTTTATTTTACAATAATATAGAAGATATTACATGAATAAAACACATTATAAACCATCATAATAATTGACATATATAGCATGGTAAGTTCGAACGTGTCACATTAGATGGTTCACTATTATGATCTTTCTACCATTACTCTTAGAATTAATTTATTGTCATCAAACTCAGATGAATTAAACAAGAACATGTATATATGAACTTAATGAATATTGTTGCAGGAGGGTTACATGGTTCCAGCCGAACCAGAAGTGGAAGCAGTAACAAATGACAAGCTCCCAAAACCCATCATCTTCCACGACGGCCGCCTCGTCTTAAAGCCAACCCCTCTCATGGCCCTCCTAACCCTCCTCTGGCTCCCCGTCGGCTTCTTCCTCGCCTGCCTCCGAATCTCAGCTGGGGCTCTTCTCCCCATGCCACTCGTCTACTACGCCTTCTGGGCACTCGGCGTCCGCGTCACCGTCAAGGGCACCCCACCTCCGCCGCCCAAAAAATCCACTGGCCAATCCGGCGTCCTATTCATCTGTTCCCACCGCACCCTCCTCGACCCAATCTTCCTCTCCACCGCCCTCGGCCGCCCCATCCCCGCCGTCACCTACTCCGTCTCCCGCCTCTCCGAGTTCATCTCCCCCATCAAAACCGTCCGCCTGAGCCGCGACCGGGCCAGGGACGCCGCCATGATCAAGAAGCTTCTAGAAGAAGGCGACCTGGCAATCTGCCCGGAGGGAACCACGTGTCGGGAGCCGTTTCTACTGAGATTCTCCGCTCTGTTCGCGGAGCTGACGGACGAGCTGGTCCCGGTGGCGATGGTGAATAGAATGAGCATGTTTCACGGGACGACGGCGCGTGGGTGGAAGGGTATGGACCCGTTTTACTTCTTCATGAACCCGAGCCCGGCTTATGAAGTCACGTTTTTGAACAAGTTGCCGGCGGAGCTGACGTGTGGGTCCGGGAAGTCGAGCCATGACGTGGCGAATTATATCCAGAGGGTTATAGCGGCCAGCCTCTCGTATGAGTACACCGGGTTTACCAGAAAAGATAAGTACCGGGCACTTGCCGGAAATGACGGGACTGTCGTTGAGAAACCGTTGCTCCAACCCAACAAAGTCATGGGATGCTAGGCCACCTCAGCTGATGGTTTTACTCTTACTAGCTTTTTACTGTTACTAGTCTAGTTATTGTTTTTTTTACTGCAAAAAGTATATAATGTCATTGATCAGGTAAAAGACCTGGTGCCTGGGTAATTATTCACTTTTTCATTTAGTCAGTCAAATATGTAGAAATAAATGACAAGGAAAAAGAGTGTGTAGTGTAAGTGTAACAAGAAGAAAATATGTATTTGTATTTTCCTATTGTTTGTTTGGAATAATCACCATTATTGGAATTTTGCTTTTAGTTTTATTTTCATTTTTGGGCAAGATTTAAGGAATTGCTTTGAAAAATAAAAAATAAATAAAAAAGAAAAAATGTGGATTACATCAGTTAATCAAGGCACTGACAACGCCTTGCACCCGCGTTCAAACCCCCTCCCTGTATATTAAAATAGTTAGAATATTGCTCTTGTCAAAAAATCAATATATAAAAGAAAAAGGAGAAAAGGAAAAGGAATATAGTAAATAAATAAGTGAAGATCCAACGGCTATGATAGATTCATTTCAATTGGGCGAATGGATGGTTGGGATAGATCCAAAACAAACCAAGCGAGTCCTACGTGTTTGTAACGGGCTGCAAAAGCATGTCGTTTGCCCGCCTCTGTCTCCTCCCTCCCTCTCGCAAGCTCTCTCTCTCTCTCTCTCTCTGTGATAAAAAATGAAATCATATTCAGATTGAGCTAGAATTGTTTTTGATGTTATAGATAAACAAAACGGCAGTGGAAAAATAAAGAATTGAAAATCAAAATGGACTCGACGACGATCTCGCATCTTTCGAAAGGATCAATATCATCAAGTATAGGAGACTCGTGGGAGCTTGAAGGAACTCTTCCTCTCAGCGATAGGCTTAAGGCCTTCAAGACCTCTCAGTTCGACTCAGATTCCTATATCACCCAAAAATGCCACACAATGAGTGAGAAGGTCAGAGAACCACAATCCCTCTCCCTCTCTCTCTCTCTCTCTCTCTCTCTCTCTCTCTCTCCTGATTGTATGATATCTTTGCTTTTTTCGTTATTTTCATGGGGTCGGGTCTGTAAAACCAAATTATGAAAAGGGTCGTCAATGGTTGCAGAGTTCCTGAGAACAATGCATGCAAATACATGCGATTTTCTAGAATCAGGCAAACAAAATCTGGTTATGTTTTTATAATTTTGCGCTTAATTTGTTGTTAGTGTTTAGTTCTAGTGATGCATGGTGGAGAATTTTACTGGAATTTGTAATATAATATAGGCATTGATGATGGTTTTAGGAGATAAAGCACCTCTGTTCTTACCTTGTTGAGCTGAAGACGGCATCTGCAGAGGAAATGCGTAAGAGTGTGTATGCTAATTATTCAGCCTTTATTCGGTGAGCGGCATTCATTCTCTTCCTATTCTTCTAATTATTCAGCCTTGATTATAATTTGCTTTGGTGCATATATTACTATTTATATGGGTTCGTTTGCAGTACATCTAAGGAGATCTCTGACCTTGAGGGACAGCTCCTTTCAATGAGAAATCTCCTATCTACTCAGGCAGCTTTGGTTCATGGGTTATCTGAAGGAATTCTGGTTGATTCGTTGTCTGCTGGCTACGAAGATTTCACCAAAGAGGACACATCGATTGAAAATAGGGAACTTTCCGAGATAGAGAATTGGTTAGGGGAATTTCATGACACCCTTGAAGTTCTATTGGCCGAAAGAAGAGTGGATGAAGCTTTGGCTGCCTTGGACGAAGGAGAACGTGTTGTGGACCAAGCTAATGAAAGGCATAAATTGAGCCCAGCGGCATTCTTGTCAATGCAGATTACAATCACTGAACAGAGACAAAAATTGATTGATCAGCTTGCAGAGACTATGTGCCAACCTTCCACTCGCGTTGTTGAGCTTCGCTCAGCTGTTGTAGCTCTCAAAAAGCTCGGGGATGGTCCCCGTTCCCATACATTGCTACTTAATGCTCACCGTCAAAAGTTGCAGTCCAATATGCAAGGCCTTAGCTCAACTAGCACTTCATTTGGATTAGCATATATTGCTGCACTTTCACAACTTGTCTTCTCAAGCATTGCACAAGCAGCAAGCGATTCCTTGGCAGTTTTCAGTGAGGAGACTGCTTATACATCTGAGCTTGTTACTTGGGCAGTCAAACAGACGGAGGCTTTGGCTCAACTCTTAAAGAGGCATGTTCTAGCTTCATCAGCAGCTTCTGGAAGTATGAGAGTTGCTGCTGAGTGTGTTCATATATGCTTGGGACACTGTTCTTTGTTAGAAGATCGTGGATTGTGCCTCTCTCCGGTTCTGTTGAGACTCTTTAGGCCCTTCCTTGAGCAGGCATTGAGCTCCAACTTAAAAAGAATTGAGCAGAGCAGTGCTGCATTAGCTGCTGCTGATGATTGGCTGCTTCTTTATCCACCCGTAGGTGCACGCCTTATGGGTTCTACTTCATCTCTTAATGCTGTGAGCGCATACCAGCCAAAACTTTCAAGCAGTGCTCACAGATTCAATTCAATGGTTCAGGTGACCATTGATCGCACTTTACTTCAGTATTTGTTCAGGAATGTCCGACTTCACAAAAACTAATTAACTAATGTTGCTAATAATATCTGGATTTAGGAACTTTTTGAGGATGTCGCACCCCTCGAGACCCTGCAGTTGGATGGTCCTGCATTAGAAGGTGTTTTACTAGCCTTTAACTCCTATGTCAATTTGCTGATGAATGCAGTACCTGGTTCAGTGGAGAACGAGGAGAACTTGGAAGGTTCAGGAAATAAACTCGTTACGATGGCAGAGACAGAAGCCCAACAGTTAGCTTTGCTAGCTAATGCATCATTGTTAGCAGATGAGCTACTCCCGCGTGCCGCCATGAAGCTTTTGCCCTTGCAGCAAGGTCAGCAGGCTAACAGAACAATGGAAACCCCTAAGAGATCTTCAGACAGGGGAAACCGTGTTCCCGAGCCAAGCAGGGAGTGGAAGAAGAGGCTTCAGCGTTCGGTTGAACAGTTGAGAGATAGCTTCTGCAGACTACACGCCCTTGATCTCATCTTCACAGAAGACGGTGACACACGTCTCAATGCACACATGTACATAAGTGTGGACGGAAATATAGACCCTGAATGGTTCCCATCTCCTATCTTTCAGGAATTTTTCGCTAAGTTGACAACATTAGCAAACCTTGCAACAGATATTTTTGTGGGAAGGGAAAGGTTTGCAACCATCCTATTAATGAGACTGACAGAGACTGTGATCCTCTGGCTTTCTGATGATCAGAACTTCTGGGCAGAAATAGAAGAGGGGCCAAAGCCGTTAGGTCCTCTTGGCCTTCAACAGGTATATTTATTCATATTCATTTGCTAAATGAATCTTTTGCTCTATCTATGTAATCTACGTTAACATTTTGTTTGATTTTCATGCAGTTCTATTTGGATATGGAGTTCGTGCTGCTATTTGCATCCCAAGGCCGATACCTTTCTCGGCATCTCCATCAAGTTATAAAGAACATTATCGGTCGAGCTATCGATGCAGTTACAGCTACTGGAGTTGATCCATACAGGTACAACAAGTAAAAGCTAAAATCTTAATTGAAAATGGCTTAAAGAAACAAAAATGTTATGAATGCTTGTTAATCAGAGAATATCAGCATTGCTCTGTATACCTTAATTCACATTCTTTTTCTCTTCTTCTTTTGGCAGTGTGTTGCCAGAGGATGACTGGTTTGCTGAAGTAGCTCAAATAGCAATAAAGATGTTGACTGGGAAAGCCAACTTCTCAAACGTAGAACAAGATGTTACCAGCCCCACTCAATCAGTATCAGCAAAATCTGTATCATCCGTCTATTCTCATGGAAGTGAGAGCAATTTTGCTCACCACTATAGAGAGTAGTAAATGCTGTTGACAAACTCATCTGTTGATAGAAGGATTTTGTCTTCAAAATTTTACCCTTAATTAGAATCATCATTTCATGGTGATGATGAGTTTAGGGGTGAGAAAGAGCAGTGGAGTTGGTGGTTGGTAGTTTAACAGAAAGATAAAAAAAGAGAGATTTCTGCCACTTTTCAGATTAATTGGATGTATAATATTTTGATCCTTTTGACTTCTTTAAACAATAAGCATGGCTATCACGTGCATGCTCTTTTTTTCTTTTTCTTTCTTTGGTGAAGACCATCATGTGCAGACACAAATATGCTTTTGAGCAGTAAAACCTGTAAAGGGAAAAGAAGACAAAAAAGAGAAAGCACAATCGATATCTTTGACTCTAGTTATATAACTTGTCTTCTAACCCAGAAAAAAACAGAAAAAATCAAATCCTACAAACTCAACACACTTTCTCAAAATCACATTTCCTTCTGTGCAAACAAAATGACAATTGAGTTGCTGTGGGTTGTGCTCATCACCATCTTAACATTTGGAGAGGCAAATCCAAGACTAAAAGAAGTATGCAACCCAAGTGACCTGAAAGGCCTAACCATTTTCAAGTCTGGAATTCATGTTGACACTTCAGGCCGGCTGGCAAAGTGGGTTGGTGGCAATTGTTGCAACTGGGAAGGCATTTCCTGTGATAATAGGACTGGCAGAGTGGCAGAAATAAATCTATCTGCTTTCATTTCATCTGATGATTCTCCTTTCCAAGCCCAGATGGAAGGCTTGTTCTCTTCTTCAATTACCCTCCTAGCCTCTCTTCAAGTCCTAGATCTTGGTGGGCTCTCTGGTCTTTCTGGGACACTTCCAAAATCCATAGGTTTTCACCTCCCAGAGCTCAGAAGGCTCGTTCTTTATGGCAACAACCTCAGTGGAGCAATCCCAGAAAGCATTGGTAAGCTGTCAAAACTTGAAGAACTTGTGCTGCCTGAGAATAAGTTTTCTGGGTTACTCCCATCAAGCGTCGGGAGCCTTAAGAATCTAAAGAGGCTAAGTTTATATTCAAATCGACTTTTGGGTAGCATGCCTGATTCGTTTACAAATTTGATAAGTTTGGTATATTTGGATCTTCATGACAATGCTCTAACTGGTCACATCCCACAGAGAATTGGTCAGTTGCAGGTCTTGGAAGAGCTTGATCTTTCAAGCAATTTCTTGGCTGGGAATCTTCCACCTTCATTGGCTAATTTAACTTCCATTTCAGTTATGTGCTTGGACACTAATTATCTTGAGGGACCAATTCCATTTCCATCAAGCTCTGCCCAAATGTCTTCTCTTAGGCTTTTAAGGCTGCATACGAATCATCTTACTGGGAAAATACCACCCACATTTGGAGGTCTGGTCTCCCTCCAAAGATTTTCCCTAGCAAATAACAAGCTTGAGGGAGCAATCCCCTCTAGCTTTGGTAATTTATCAGCTTTGGGAGAGCTATACCTTAATGGCAACCAATTTTCTGGTCAAATACCAAAATCAGTTGGTCAACTCTCCCAGCTTATACTCTTCAACGTCTCTCATAACATGATCCAAGGACCACTTCCTTCTGAGATGTCTTCTCTCCAAAATATTCAAGCGCTCGATCTGTCATTCAACCTTTTAAGCCTCACCTCCATCCCAAAATGGCTTGTGGAGCTGCCGTCCCTTTCTCGGATTTACTTGGCAGGATGTGGGATCCAGGGCAACATTCCAGTGTTCTTGCGCTCAACTCCAAGTCCAATTCAGGAACTGGACTTATCAGCCAACAATCTTACTGGAAGCATTCCAACATGGCTTGGAGTTGGAAGCCTTGCTCAGCTCTACTTGTTAAACCTGTCCAGGAACTCACTTGTTTCAAAGATCCCTTACTCAGTTACAAACTTGCACGACTTGGGTGTGCTTGATCTCCATGGAAACAAGCTATCAGGCTCGATGAGCCGAGTTTTCGAGATAGGACAGGGGTTCCCAGATGGATCACTAACATATCTTGATCTTTCTGATAACAAATTCTCCAGTGGAATGGAGCAAATTGGGGTAGGAGCTCAGCGTGGCATTCAGCTTCTCAACTTATCAAACAACATTTTGCACGGTAGATTTCCAACATCCATAGAGAGACTGAAGTTACTGCAAAGTCTGGATTTGAGTTCCAACAAGTTAGGCTTCAACTTGCCAGAGGCCGTGGCGAATTTAAGCATGTTAGAGACGCTAAAATTGGAGAAAAACCGCTTTGCTGGTAAAATTCCAAATGAGTTTTTGAAGTTGAGAAAGCTGAAGCAATTAGATTTATCAGACAATCTTTTGGTCGGGGAAATCCCAGTGGGTAAACCCTTGAGTGACTTTCCCCAGAGCTCCTACTCTGGAAACAGAGGCTTATGTGGAAAGCCTCTCCCTCCTTGTAAGCCTACATGGTTTGGTTGATGTGTTTGAAAAGTCATGAAGGCCTATCCACCTAAATAAGTTTTGCATTTAGTTCCAAATTCTTTGATTTATAAAAACATTTACAATTAGGGCATGGCTGTGATGATTTTTGCACTTGCTATGGCATGCTTGTTGCCTCAATTCATTGGAGATTATGAGACTCTACAACTACACAAAAGATGAAACCTCTTGAATTTTTGCTGTATTAATGATTGATTTTAAGATTTACATTGTCCCAACACTTACAGGGTTCAAAGGGGATCTTGGGTCAACCCCAGTTGGTGGTAGTTCATGTAGTCAATTCCATTCAATCGTATACAACATAAGATCTGCTCGGGCAACTCTTCGGGTTTGTTCCCCTGTTTTAAAATGCAAATGTGAGATATAGATGAACAAGTTCAAAAGGCCAGCATGAAAAACACAAAGTGAATTATACAACTCAATTTAACTTGTTGGACAAACTCACCTGAATTGTGAGGCCAACATCCAGGATGCAGAGCTTTAGCCTATCCAAGAATGCTTCAAACCCCTTCCTAGAGATATAACTAAATCTGTGCATATCCAAATCAATCTCCAGGTAGTTTTCTCCCTGAATTCAGGTATTCATTATAAAAAGCAAACAGAATCTGTTAGTCCAAAGACGAATTTGGAAGAATGGGGCAAAAAAAAAAAAAGCAATACAAACACACTCACCAAGTAAAATTCATGTTGAGGACGTGAAAGAACAGGTTTTTCATTGTAAGCCTGCATAAGCTTCCGCTCCGTTGCACTCAAGTGAAGATCTTCCACATTCACAACACGTCCCAATATTTTCAACCTTTCTCGAAAGGGTGCAATTGTATCCACAGGAAAACCTTTGACCTTTTCAACTTCATCGTCAATTAACCTCTGGTGTGAAAAAAGGCACAGATATGAATTCATAAAAGTATTATGCATCATTCTAGGATGACTGCCCCGTCATCATCACTTGCGAAAATGATATATACAAAAAAGTTTAGCATGAAATGAGGCTGCAATGCAAACTTCAAAAGGCTCCATCTTACTCTGATATTTTCTTGAAAATTAGGTGGAAGTTCCTTGGAGTATGTATCAGAAAGCTTAAAGTACAAAACAAAATTCATTCCTTCTCCATCAGTCTCACCCTGAAAAATTGCAGCAGGATACAATGGCACCTGTAGAATTCATGAAAAGGACAGCATTAGAATAATTGAATAAGTTTTACACACTTCTAGAAAGCAATTCCATGTACATTTAATTTACTAACCACAACGTATCTAGACTGACTACCCCAACCAGTTAACTCTTGAATTCAGATTCAATGACAAATGACCACCACCTGAAACTTTAACACTTTAAAATTTGAAACAAAACGATCATACGAAGAAAAAAAGGGAGCAACTTTTACAAGCAAGATAGATTTACACGGCCCTGGGCCTTTGTTTAAGTAGTGAATGGTGTGGTAGAGTGGGAGAGCTTTAAAGTTGGAATCATGTGTGGTAAATAAATGTGATAGGTGCCAGGGTATAACTCCTCAGTTGTTAACTTGTTACAGCTTCTGGGCAATTTAGAGAGCATTTAAATTATCCTATTTATTTTATTTTTGAATTTCAAATCCCAGCGGGATGGTTTGAGGCTACTGCAAACAAGGATTTAAGTTGTCTTAGGAGCTTGAAAACCATTATTCTCTGGCTAATTTAAAATAGACAAATATGCATTCATACAGAGAGAGGAAGAAAGGAAGAGAGGGAGGGGGTGGGGGAGAGAGAAAAATACCTGTACATTTACAACAAGAATGGTAGGAAGATCTCCAGAAGAATTAACAATAGGGAGTTCCACAAAACGAGCTATATGATCTATTTTTCGCTGAGATAAAAATACGTCAAGTCCAAATGGATAATATGCAGCATAGCTGGGAGCAAATTCCTTCTTCTTGTCCCTGCAATAAAAGAAGATCAAATTACAATGGTCTAGTGGAAAAACAGTTCTGGCAACAATAGATCTACATAAGTGAATCTCAATTTTTGAATGACAGTGAATTTTTTATATGTTAATGGATGCCCACTAATATTACTACTGACATTTTTTCATTAGATTATGTTAACATAAAAGAAAAGTGTCTGAATGTATGCGCAGAATATGAAATTTCTGATATGCTATATGAATGTACATATATACATGGACTAGTGTGTAAACCAATTGAACACTTTCCTCTGAGAATCTTACCTAAAATAATTCGGTCCTCGAACTTTGAAAGTATTTGGCTCAATATGTGACCAAGAATCGAACATTTTCTTTTCTATAGGGCAAAAAGGAACTTGAGAACCTGCTATTGGTCTTTGCAGAAGCATCTTTGAGGAAACTGGAATTAAACATAAAAAAAGAAAAAGGGTTAAAGGAATTACAACAGGAAATGTTTATACTAGACAAAAGAGTCAAGATGCTTACAATCCATGGACACTAAGAACTACCATAAAATATTATGACCATTTCTTTTAACAAGTAAATATCAACGACCAATTGAGGAAAGAACTAGGAGAGATGGTAGAAAATATGTCACAGATCAACATTACTTAACCAAGTACTAAGAGAAAATTCACTGTGGATGACAATTTAATATTAAATTTGAAAAGAACCAAACACTGAGAATCCCATGAGTGCAAGTGATTTGATAAAGGAATATAAAGACCAGCTTAAGGATAACTACTTGATGAATAACAAGACTGCGGCTAAAGACTAAAGAAAATGCATACTCGAGATAATAGTGATGACAAAAAAATAATTATCCTATTTGTTTCTACTCTGTGCATGTGAAATATTAATACACTTAAAGATAGTTCTGGTTCTTACATAAACTTGCATTAGCTTGCTCTTTCCATTTGAAGGGAAGTTTTAAGGCAGCCTTTTTCCTTGCACTCGTTGGACTAGAACTTAGTGACCTTCTCTTTTCAACTGAGGGAACGGTTGACGCAAGACAAGGCAGACAGGTGCTTGGAAGAATCCCACAATTATCCAGTATTCCTTCCTCTTTGGCAGATGTTTCATCCACAGAGGAGGATATTTCATCAAGGAACACAGGTTCATTTGCTTCAATTGCTGAATGATCATTAAATTTAGTATGGGTATCAACGTCATTAACATTCATGATCTGGACATTGCTCCTTTGAGAAACCAAAGTGACAGAGTTGTTTGCAGAATTTTCTGTTGAAAAATCCCCTGGTTTATGCATTCGATCAGTAGAAGAGGTATGGAGGCCATTGACATTATACTCTCCACAATTGGCATCTTTCACAGACGAATTACTAGATACAGATACACGGTCAAAGCCGTTCAAAGATGACATCTCTGCAAATAATAAGAGTTTCAATAATTCAAGTATAAAGACATCTAATAAATCAGAACAAGAAAATGAATGCACATGTGACTGAAATTTCAAAAACTTACCATCTGGGGCACTTTGGAAATCTTCATCGCAGTCCGATTCAAATATTGCAACTGGATCAAACCATGCCTCTTCGATACTTTCTGTGGATGCTATCACATTTTAATAAAAATCAGGGGCTATGGCCGTAAGAAAAAATTACAGTAACATGCAATTTGAGGATTAAAACGTTTGATAAGAAAATGCCGCCAAAGCCTGACTAGTTTGTCAGAGAGATTGTATTCCAACATGCCATTTGTAATAAAAGACATAGACAACATAAGCAATTTTTCTTGTTGTCTATCAACTAGCTCCGAGGAAGATTTCAAAAGCCTCCAATTGGGAAGGTGGTCAGCTTGTTAGTCACCAGAAAGAACCCAAGGATCCTCTTAAAGACTGAACCTTTTCCAGAAAACAGGAACATAGCTTAAATTGATCAATTGGTCTCAAAGAAAATTAAAACTAGCATTCTGGCTCTGGAAAGCTCAAATTCCAATAAATAAAACCAAACGCCATTCAACCAAAGAAGAAAATCCCAGAACAGAATTCCAAAAGATAAACTAAATCAAAACTCCAAAATTTGCATCCCATTCTAGAGAGAGATTAAAGAAAATGAACCTTGGAAAGTGGGGTTGTTGAAGGTGGAGCGATCAGGAGGAGCAGACCCATCAAACCTGTCCGGTGATCCCTCAGGCAACCGGGCGGCCCGACCCGGAGACTGTTTAGCCCATCTTTTCACCCCATCTCTCCTCCTCTTCCGGCTCTTCTTCTTCTTGGACGAACTCAATCTCCCTCCAACGCACCGGTCCGGCGTTGACACACACGCCCCCATGCCCACCCCCCCCTATTTCTTTCTCACTCACTCAGAGATCAACAAACACCGTCACCATAACATAATTATAGTTAGAGAGAGAGGTGAAGGGAGCTACCGTTTGTTGGTTGTTGCTCTGTTATTGTTTTTTTTTGTTTTTTGTTTTTTATTTTGTTCTTTTCTTTTGTGAAACCAAAGCTTAAGGAGAAAGCTTTTATTGCAGTCAAATAAAAGAAACAAAGGCAGTGACGGCAGTTATGGTGTGGTGTGGCAGCTAAGGCCAAACAAGCACAAAGGCATCTCATGACATGAGTTAATAGCGGCTGGTCATTGTTGGGGTTGGGTGGGGGAGGTTGAAGAAGATGGGGCCCACATAACGACAATCATTTTTCCACGTGGCGCAATATGGTGATCCCTTAACCCGGGAACGTGTGATGTTATTGTTGGCGTTTAGCTTACGTTGTTCATTGTACAAGTTTCATGGTGTACGATGTGTCGTCTATTCTTTCCAGCTCTGGGTCAGTCCACGAATTGCCATGGCCTCAAAGTTTCTTCTTCGACAATTACAATAAGGTCGGCTTCTAATATACCTCTTCTGTTGAAATGATTAAAATATATTATTATTTGTTTTAATAATAAAGGAAAAAATAAAAGCTAAATAAATAAATAAAAGAGAAACAAACAAAAAGAAGAACTTTTTTTTGGTAGAGGTGGGTGGATAGGAGGGTAGGAGAGGAAGGGGAAATTCATTTTAAAGATCTCAACGCTTTTGTTTTGTCCACTCATTCTCACCAACCAAAATTGATTTTCTTTTGATACTCCAGATATTTTAAAAATAAAAAACAAATAAATACAACCATGCTATTTCTAATTTTATAAAGAGAATGAGGCATTTATATTTTTTGCAAATCACAGTATGATGTATATGCAAAAATAATTGAGATATTCACTATTATACCCAATATATAACCCCAAATTATAAAAATACATTATATGAAATGGACTTTAAACACACCCAAAATCCATTTATAACATAACAAAGAGGTTTTTAACTTCTTATAAATTATAAAACTGCCATCGATTTCTTAAAACAAGCCAAACCCCAAAAGCTCATAAAAAACTCAAAACACTCAATAGGACATCAAAGTAATTTAATAATCAAAATAAAATAAAATAGAACCACCTGTTATTTTTTGGGTTTGTTTATAGAAATTAAATTGTGTAGGGTTTATTTATATCTCAAAATAATTCTTAAAAAAACATAAAAGGATAAATATCGACACATATTTTAAATTGTAATTAACAAAAAAGTAGGAATTCCTTACTTCCTAGGAAAGAGACGAGTATTTTCCATTTTATAAAGCCCGCACTTCTACAATTTTGTTCTTTGTATTTGTGTTGTGTGTACGCAAAAGAAAAGACTAATTTTCTATATTGTATCAAATGCGACTTGATATTAAGTGAAAATGACACATAGTCAAATTTTAAATTGAATAAAAAAATTTATTATGATAAATTATATTAACCACGACATAAAAAAAGGCAAAAAGCAAAAAGTTGCTTTTGGTCCCTGTAGTTTGCCGCTTTTACTATTTTGGTCCTTGTCGTTTCAACGTGGTCAATTTTGCCCATATACTTCTAATTTCAAGCAATTTAAGGACAATCATGATTTTCTATCAAATGTTTGTAACTTCCATCACTTATGCAGGGGTAATTTGATCCACAAATTATTAAAAGTTTAATTTTTTTAAATATAAATAATACAAAAAAATTTAAAAATAAAAAATAATCTTCTCAAATCAAAACCCAACTCCAGATCCACACCACTTTTGACGTACAAAACACGAACCGCCACCCAAACTCCACCTTAAAACAAAACCCATTAATATCATCTCCTCTCAAACTAGGGATGGCAACGGGCCGGGTCAGGGTCGGGTATGACAATACCATCCCCATCCCCGCTCTCCATCCTCGCCCCCATCCCCGAACCAATCCCCGTTTAATAGGTTTCAGTGAATCCCCATCCCCGTTCCCGTCGGGGGACTATCCCCCATACCTCCCCGAATCCCGATTTTTTTTGCATAAAAAATATTTATCATACATTTTAACATTAAGTTTCATATTAAATTGTCATTCAACATATTCAAATTAACTATAAAGTTCAACTCAACTATTCAAAATCACATCAATATGAAAATCCATATAAGATTAGGAAGAATTAGGGGAGGGAGGTTAACTTAGGGTTAAACATAAATATTATAATTATATATTTATTTATTTAAATATAAACATATATATTTTCTGTTCGGGTTCCGGGATAGGGACACCAATACCATCCCCTCCCCATACCCATCGGGGATCCCCGTACCCAATACCAGTTTGGCCCCGAAATCTCCCCCCGTTAGGGTCAGGGACCCGACGGGACCCCCCCCCCGCGAGGATTTTTGCCATCCCTATCTCAAACTCGCAAAAACCATTATGGAGTTTCCCCTTCTTTTTCTCTCTTTTTTCTTTTGTGTTTTTTCTTCGAACAAATATAATGGAGATGAGGACGAGAAACGATGATGAGATGGACATGATCAAAGTGAAGAAGCATCATCGTATTCATCATCCCCACCGAAAATCCCAAACCCTATCGCCCTTCCCCAAACCATTCTTTCTCTTGCTCCTCCTTCTCAGATTTCAAGTTCACCATCTCTCTCTCTCCTAAAAAATCCTCCAATATCCTCTACCCCACCGACGAGCTCTTCTACAAAGGCTAGCTCCTCCGTCTTCAACACCTTCTACTTGCCCTAGATCTAAACCCTAAATGAATTGAACCAATTCAAAATCCATAACTAAAAATTTTCGAAGAACCCCTAATCCACAAAATTTTCGAGAGCAGCTTTTCAGACCTTTAAGGTTGGCACAATTTATCAAAATTGCCCCTCCACATAAGGGGCACATGACCAAAACCTAACAGACGTTACAAACATTTTACAGAAAATCACAACCAAATTGAAATGACAAGAACCAAAGTGATAAAAGTAGCAAATTACATAAAACAAAAGTGATTTTTTTGTAAAAAATAAATAAATTATATTGAAACTTTGAACTAATGTTAAAAACTAGAATGTCTTACTCATATTATATCTACTTATATATTATTTAAAGTATCGCTCATATTATATGCGCTTCTCTTTCCGAATCAATGACATTTTTTTCAGTGATACTTCTCTTTGCTTTATCGAAACAAATATCAACTTTAGATTAAATAATAAAATATGAGATACAACTAGAAATGTTGGATGCACCAAAAGTAATTTACATTATTTTGTGGTGTACGTGACTTGGCAGGGACCCCAAGTTGCAGCAGTAAATCCAAAATTTTGAACAGCGATCAATTAATGAATACGAACATCAAACATTCAACACGAAAACTTCCATAAGGAAGCGTTCGTGCCTGACACGGATAGCAACAGCAATCACCACATTATGTATGGAACAAGAAATTGAAACGGGGCCTTTGATGGGGATTGCATTGCACGTCCTGTGTGAATGCTGCTGCCACAACTATTTCAATTACTACACCTTTAAAATGAGTGTCTCATATTTCTTGAACCTCGTAGTGGAAGAGATTATGAAAAACTTAAAGTTTGTAATGTGTGTAATTATGTTTTGTTTGTTAATAGCTGACTAAAGGTTGTTCAAAACAACCCCGTTTATATCTAACAAATTTATTAAATTCTTAATCTTATAGGACCTCATGTATAGAGGTAAACACTTTTAATCACATTGAATTGTGGTTTCACAACCTAATTAATGTTGAAGACACATCTAATAAGTAGCATGGCAGATCTTAATGGACCTGTATGAAACTTAAACTGAGACTCACATATTTAATATGAAAATAGTAAAAATAATAATTTTTCATAACTTAATGACATAAAAGAGCCAAAGAGAGATTGAACAAAAATTCTCAAAAGATTGAACAAAAGAGCTAAAGAGGGATTGATGAATGATAATGATGATGATGATTTAACTTTTTCTTTCCTTTTGGTGTTGATTGGAGGTGAAAGCGTGAGGGTATATATACTGATGTTTATATATATATAAATGTTTTTACAAAGAAAAAAAAAGTTTGTAAAAAATAAAAATGCACACCCAAGGACTTTATTTCTACTCGGGCCTTAAATGAAGAGAAATGCGCTTGAAACCAAACGAGCCAAACACATGCTTGTTGTGCCAATGTACTGCGCCTTGGAACATATAAAATGTTTATAATATTAATCTATATATATAAAGTAAAATATTTTCGAGGGTGCGGTAGCACCACTTGTACTATTCAAGGGCCGCCCTGATAAGTAGTGAGTTCATCCTTGATTTTTTAATTAATGGAGATGAGATTTGATCTCTTCCAACATCAATAGAAGTAAAGCAATTATTGTGAGAAAAAAAAAACAGAAAAAGAAAGGAAAGTGATATTCCTAATATAAGGGGGATAGCTAAAAACAATCTTGAGTATCTTCATTTATGGTCTTGGGCTTAGCATTGTCTGCCATTGTTAATTCTGGTTCAGATTCCTCCATCTCTTTGTTTAATGCCTGGTCTACCTTTAAGTTAACAAACCAAATCTACCATGACTTCTTTTGCACTACACCTAGAGGATAGGGCAGCTAATGCAATTAACGAAGTTTTTCTCCTAATTAGGAACCAAAGTCCATCTTTGTTTGGAAATTTATTGGAGTGGCCGTTACTCCAAAGTTTTTGGTGGTTAAGCTGAAAAAAGCCTAAATTTTTTGTTTCTCTCCAGCTTCTATATTGCTCCTGGGATTAACTTTTCAAAATATACAAGTTGCTAAGCCCAAAGAGATGAGAAAAGAGAATTCAAGATTCATGGTTATGGATCAACCAAAACAAGTTAAAGGTTAAAGAATCGGCAAAATCATTAAACCAAGTTGACTGTGTTAATTACTACTTGTCATGGGCATTTCTCGAATTAGGGAATCATTAAATGTCATCTGGGAAACAGTAGTTGACTCATGTGCCGTCCGGGCAAAGCTGCACGCCAACTTAACTTGGATCTAGGTTTAACTTTCTGTATGTATGCCCATTAACAAACACCGATCCACAACAATCTTCACACTTCACAGACCAACCATGCACACACAATCCTCCTTCCTAATGTTCTTAATTTCATGAATATTATTTGCCTACTTGATGTTCAAAAAGAATTCAATAAAAATATTATCATTAACAGAAATGTAGAAATTACTACTTACATACAGGAAATGAGGGAAGTAATTTCCTAATTTAATTTAGGGAGTTTCACTAAAATACCCAAAATGGGGGCTGAAATTATAAAAATATCCAACACCCAAAACACTTTATAAACATACCCAAAATCCATCATTACACACACTCAAAACCCATTTATAAACACACCCAAAAAATATACAATTGTTGATTGTTGGGTTGATTTTGGGTATGTTTCTATGTTTAAATAGTGCTTGGGTATTTTTATAAATACATGTCTAGAATTTGGTATTTTTAGAAATATCTATTTAATTTATCCTATATGTGTGACGCCTATTAGATTTTCCTGAAATGCGCACATATTCAGCATGTGATCACATTTTTTTATATCTAATTTTTCTTTCTTTAATTCAGTTTTCGACATTTAGGTAGAGACTAGAGAGCCTCCTCTAATAAAAGAAAGATTGTCTGAATAGAAATAGATGTTTGATTAAGCTTCAGTTTCTCTAATGAACTTTGAACGCACTTGGTTGACAATTTGTAACAATGGCCACTAGACAACTAGATTCAAAATATAACCTCAGAGCATTTCGATTAGAATTGTACCCAAAGGTTTAGCTTAGCTCAGCTGAGGTCAGCCTGAGCTCATAGAAACCGAGTTAAAAAAAATTGAAGCTTTCAACACCAGAGATTCTTAAAAAACGCACCTAGCATTGAAAGGTCAGCCCACCGAAAAAATAAAATAAAACAACAGGGCGGGCTCAAGTCACCATAGCCCAACCTGTTCTACATCCACAATATCTACTATTTTAAGACAGCTATAGAATTTACCTAATTTCTGATGCCAACTCTGATGTAGAACAGCCCGTAGGTTTTCAGAGTAAACACTTGAGCAATAGAACAGAGAAGAAATAGGGGATCGAGGAGAAGATTAGAGATCGAAGAGACGAAGGGAAAGGAAAGGAATCATAGAGTTTAAAGTAAGGAAATTTATCATTAATCAAGTCTGCCTTAAAAGATTACAAACAACTCTATTGGAAAAGTAAACTTTAAAAAATAGGAAAGCAAATTAACTAATAAGAGATCTTTTCTTAGGAAGGAAACTTTAAGAATTAGGAAAACTAATAATATGCATTATGCATCATTCTCCCCCACTGAAAAAAGAACTCGACACTGGCGAGTAAACCAAGATTAAGGATGACGACGATGTTTGTAGGTATGGATGATGGGAGGACGAGATGCAGCCAAATCAAGATCATGAAGAGCATCCTGAGACCTGTGCAGAAGAGTGGAATCTAACTGGCGAAATTCAGCTTCTTGAATCCAAGTATCCTCAATAGCATGCCTTCCAACCCAACAAACTAGATAACGGGTAGAACCTCCAGGGAGACGAGGCCACAACTTCATGATCCAAGACGTCCTCAATCTGGTCTGGAGGGGCAAAACTAGTAGAAGGAATACGCGGTACCATAGGAGGAGTGGAACCCTGAGCAACATCCATAGAAATAGGTGGAGAAAAGGTTCCCCGATAAGGAGATAAATCAAAAACATTGAAAATGGGACTTATATGCATATCTGCTGGCAACTCAATCAAGTAAGCATTGGACCCAAGCTTCCTAATGATATGATAAGGACCCATCGAACGAGCATGAAGCTTCTTAAACGATTGCATAGGAAAACGCTCAGGACAAATACGCACCATAACAAAATCCCCTTCCTAAAACTCCTATTGACGACGATGAGCATTGGCTACCAGTTTATAAGTGTCGGTGTGCATGGATATCTCTGCCTACGGACGTCATCATGCAGTTGCCTAATATGTTCAACAAACGACGTAGCAGAATCTAGATGCGTGGGAAGCCACAGGAAGAGTAACTAAATCAACAGGTGATCGGGGAGAAAACCCATGAACAACCTCAAAAGGACTCTTACTGGTACTTCAATTAACTGAGTTGTTATAAGCAAACTCAGCCACAAGCAACAAGAGATCTCAATTACCAAGTTTATCCCCATCTAAACAGTGGAGTAAATCACCGAGACTGCGATTAACCACCTCAGTTTGACCATCTGTTTGGGGATGGAAAGAGAAGAAAACTTCAAAGTAGTACCGAAAAGCTGTGAGAAAACTAGAATTGTATTCTGATTTCATTAAACAATAATAATTACATTGAATTGTTTATATACACTTGTAATAATATAGCTGTACAAATGACAGCTGTACAGTTTGTTAAAGCAAAGCTAAACAGAAATTAACAACTCTGTGATGAAAGGCTAGGATTAGATGTGGAGATATCTCTATCAGCCCCCCTCAAGCTGAAGGTAGTGTCACAAACGGAAAGCTTGGATCGAAGATACACAAATCGAGAGGAAGATAGAGACTTTGTAAAAATATCAGCAAGCTGATTAGAAGAACAAACATAGTGAAGTCTGAGAGAACCATTTTGCACCAATTCTCGTGTGAAGTGATAATCAACTTCCACGTGTTTGGTCCTGGCATGAAACACATGATTAGAAGCCAAAGAAATAGCAGATTGATTGTCCACCCAGAGAAGAGGAGGAGTGCCTAGAAAGAAGCCAATGTCTCTAAAAGTTTAGCTATATAAACCAATTCAGCAGCAGCCAAGGCAACACTGCGAGATCTCAGCTTCAGTGGAGCTTCTAGCAACTTGGAGTTTGCTTCTTAGCAGACCAAGAGAGAAGATTGGGGCCAAGGAAAACACAAAGACCACTTGTAGAACGTCGATCAATAGGGCAACCTGCCCAATCTGCATCAGAAAAAGCTTGAAAAAGTGGCTGACCCTTTCTAATCCAAAGACCAAGATGAAGAGTGCCTTTAAGATACCGTAGGATCCTCTTTACAGCAGCTAAATGAGATTCTCTGGGGTTGTGCATTGTTCACAGACCTGATTGACAGCAAAAGCTAAATCAGGTCTGGTCCAAGTAAGATACTGAAGTGCCCCAACGGTAGAACGATAAAAAGTGGGGTCAGAAGCTCTGGACTATCAAGATCCAACTTAGAAGAGCCCAAGGGCGTGGAACAAGGTTTGGCACCAAGAAAGTCAGTCCGTTGAAGAAGATCATAAGCATATTTTGTCTAGAGAGAGCAAGACCTTGAGAGCTGCGATGAACTTCCAATCCCAGAAAGTAATGCACGGGGCCAAGATCTTTAACAGGAAAAAGAGAGCTGAGCTGTTTAATCACTTGTTGACAAGCAAGAGAAGAAGGACCAGTGACCAAGATATCATCCACATAAACAAGGATAAAAACCAGAGAAGGATCACTTTTAATGAAAAGATATTAATCTGCCTGTGAAGATCGAAAACCCAACTTGCAGCAAAGAATGAAACAGTTCCTCATACCAAGCCCGGGGAGCTTGTTTTAAACCATAGAGAGACCTATTCAACTTGCAGACATAATGAGGCGTTGTAGAGTTAAGAAAACCTGGAGGTTGCTCCATAAAAACATCTTCCTTTAAAAAACCATGAAGGAAGGCATTGCTTACATCTAATTGGTTTAAAAACCAATCAAATTGAACTGCCAAGAGAAAGAAACAGTCTAATGGTCACTGGTTTAGCCACTGGACTAAAGGTTTCAGTGTAGTTCGAGCCTTATACCTTTCCACAGAACCATCAGCTGTATGTTTGATGCGATATACCCATTTGCAGCCAACAATATTTTGAGAAGAAGAAGGAGGAACCAAGGTCCATGTATTAGTCTTGAGCAAAGCATCAATTTCAGCTTGCATGGCATCTTGCATGGCATTGTCCTTAATTGATACACCAATTTCATCAAAAATTAGGGAACAGTGATTATCACTAACAAATTTGTGCACAGAGAGCAAATTATGAGCAACTTGAGGTACATGGAGAACATTGAGTAGATGAAACTTAGCATTCGAGGTATGCAAAATAGTAGATCCAGGATTAGAGATAGGTAAGGAATTACCATCACCAACACGGAGAGTCTAGATCCTGTGTATGGAGAGGAGTGACTCAGATTGCTCATATTGGAGGTAACATGATTCAAAGCACCAGAGTCGGCAAGCCAGAGATTATCAGGAGGCTGAGAAGCTGAGTGAGCATAGTGCGCTGAAGGAGCTTGAAATCTGGCAGGAACCACATTAGCATTGTAAGAAAGATTCAACCTCTGGCGACATGTTAGAGCAGAATGACCCTTGCGCTCACAAATTTGACAAGTCATGGAACGATCAGGAGAGAATCCTGAAGAATTGGAGAAGAAACCAGTGGAGTTGGTACCATTGGAGGTGTTGCCAGAAAAAGAAGATGACGGCGTAGGTAAAAGGCCTCGTCCAGAGGAGTTGTTGGTGAGGAGTTGTTGGTACCAGTGAAATGATGACTACGAGAATGAAATTGAGAACCAGAATTGGAATGGAACCGACCACGACCACGTCCGCCTCTGAAATTTGAGCGAGAAGAACAGAAGTAGCAGCGTAAGCATGAAAAGGCTGAGGAGCAACCGCAGTGGTGGATCGAGTTCTGCGTTTGAGAATCGCAGTCTCACGGCTGAGTAGAAGAGCATGTAATTCATCGAGTGTAACAGGTTCAATTCTTGTCTCGATTGAAGTAATGAAAGAGTCATATTCATCCGGAGACCATTGAGCACATAGGCAACGAGATCTGATTCCGACAACGGTTGACCAGGCAGCTGCTAAGCCATCAGCAATTTCCTTCACGGATAGAAGATACGAAACCATAGACAGGTCGCCTTTAGAAATGCTTTGAAGACGAGAACGCAATTGATGAATATTGGCTCGAGAGACACCAGAAAAACGCCTTTCAAGAAGATTCCACAAATCTTGAGCAGATTCAATACCCACAATATGTGAGAGAAGATCCTAGAGAGAGAGTTGAAATAAGCCAGATCATGAGGCTTTGATCGCGATCATACCAGAGATCAAATTGTGGATTCGCAACAACAGCGCCTGAAGAAGAAACAATGGTACGCGGAGGAGAAGATTCATGTCATTGATAAGACCAAGAAGCCTGAATTTGTGTAGCACAGGAAGAAAAAGATTTTTCCACAGCAGATAATTTCCAGATTTCAGCTTGATTGGAACCATACCAGCGATGTTCTGAACGGTCACCGAGCTCAGAGGGTTTGACAATGGTGAATCAGCAGAAAAATTGGGGGAAGAGGGAGAAGTGAGCGGCGGAAGAGGAGCCGCATCAGAATTGGTCGAAGAAGCCATGAGAAAGTGAAAAAGGAGAGAGAAAGGGATCGAAGAAAGGTGTTTGGCAAGTAAGAAAATCGCAAGAAAATTTAGAGAGAGAAAAGTCGGTAGACTAGGGCTCGTGATACCATGTGAGAAAACTAGAATTGTATTCTGATTTCATTAAACAATAATAATTACATTGAATTGTTTATATACACTTGTAATAATATAGCTGTACAAATGACAGCTGTACAGTTTGTTAAAGCAAAGCTAAACAGAAATTAACAACTCTGTGATGAAAGGCTAGGATTAGATGTGGAGATATCTCTATCAAAAGCTTCCACAAAGTCTTCCAAAAATAACTAACAAATTTGACGTCACGATTAGAAACAATAGAGACGGGGAGGCCATGCAAACGGACTACTTCTTTAAAAAATAACTTGGCCACATAAGAAGCATCAGTATTTTTGGCACAAGGCAGAAAATGCGCCATTTTAGAAAAATGATCAACTACGACAAAGATAGAGTCGTAGCCGCGACTAGTCTTAGGTAAACCAAGCACGAAATCCATACTAAGATCCTTCCATGGGGCATGAGGTATCGGCAGAGGGGTATATAACCCTGTGTTACGTTTGCGAGCTTTAGCTAGTTGGCATGTGTGGCATTGGGAGATGAGATGAGAAACATCACGTTTTAATGACGGCCAATAGAAACGATCTTCCACCAAGGCAATAGTCTTATCTTTTCTGAAATGTCCTGCGAGGCCGCCACCATGTAGTTCCCAAACAATAATTCACGGAGAGAAGTACGGGGAACACATAATTGTGTTCCTCGAAATAAGAACTCATCCCTCATAATAAAGTCCACATACTCGCAACGATTACCATTGGAAACTTCCTGAAAAATAATTCCAAAATATGGACAAGATGAATACTCAATTTTAATGGCATCAAACCCGGTTACTTGAACTGTCATTGTGTGCAAAATAGTAGCCACGCGACTAAGGGCATCGGCTGCCTTATTGTCAATGCCTGGACGATGTCGTAAAACAAATGTAAAGATCTGGAGATATTCGGACCACTTAACATGTCGACTGCTAATGGTGCGTTGAGAGTGGAGATATTTCAAAGCTTGATGATCTAAATACAACACAAATTCATTTGGCAGTAGGTAATATTGCCAATATCGAAGTGCTTGTACCACGGCATAAAACTCCGTATCATAAGTAGAATAACGTTGCTTTGCTTCATTAAGTTTCTCACTAAAGTATGCTACGGGATGTCCTTCTTGTCTAAGCACACCACCAATCCCAACTCCGGAAGCGTCACATGCGATTTCAAAGACTTTAGTCAAATCAGGATGTCGAAGAAAGGCGCTTGGGTCATCTTCTCGCTTCAAAATTGTAAAGGCCTTGGCAGCGCAGGGGTCCAAAGAAAAACACATTGTTTCATACAATCAGTTATTGGTGCCATAATAGTACTGAACCCTGGAATAAATCGTAGATAAAAAGAGGCAAGACCATGAAAGCTGCGTGTCTCTGTCAAAGTTGTGGGTGTTGGCCAACCAGGTAATAGCCTCCACCTTGGCGGGATCTGTGCTAACCCCAGCTGCAGAAATATTGAACCCCAAAAATAGAACTTGCGGTTGAAGAAACGAACATTTTTTTAAGTTGGCATACAATTTTTCCTTTTGTAAAGTAAGGAATATTGTCCTGAGATGTTGGAGATGTTCCTCTCGAGAGCGGCTATATATAAGTATGTCATCAAAATAAACTACCAGAAATTTACCAATATAAGGTCGTAACACATGAGTCATCACCCTCATGAACGTGCTGGGTGCATTGTACATGCCAAAGGGCATAACAAGCCACTCGTATAAGCCATCAGGGGCTTTAAATGCAGTTTTCCACTCATCTCCTTCACGAATGTGGATTTGATGGTAGCCACTGCGAAAATCTATCTTAGAAAACCATCGGGAACCAGCCAAATCATGGGGAACGGGTGGCAGGGTAGGAGCCTGAGTAGTCACTGGAGGAGGGCCCTGTGTGTGTTGGGTATAATGGGGTGGTGGCCGAGACCCAAAAGAAAAAGGGGGCTCCAATTGAGCCGTGGGCGCATCAAGCGAGAGCCCAATTGAGCTATGTGACATGCCGTATATGACGACCCTGAGTGTTTGATCCACCGGTGGATTGGGCAGAATGCCACTTTCGGTGGGGGCATAGATGAACTTGAGAGCACCGTAGAGGTAGAAGAAGGTCCAGCATGTCCAGCCCAAAAGTGATTGATAAGCAACTGAAGAGAGTCTTGGAGTTTGGTGATGGCAAGGTCCGTCTGCGCACGATGTGTGTGAGCCTGACCAACTCGTCTTCGAGGTCAGCACTATGTGTGTGAGCCTGTACCAATTCATCTTTGAGGTCAATGCTGAGTTTGGAGAGTTGGGTTTCTATGCCAGCGATATCATCAGAAACTTTGTCTTGGAACGCATGAAATTGTTCTACAAGGCTTGTTGGTTTTAAAACATTTTTTAAGAAGTTCATTTGAATATTAAACATGCATTTAATCAAATTAATCGCAGCGGAAAACTATAGTGGCTGTTTAAATTAAAAAACAAAACTTCTTCCAAGTATCTTAAGCCATGAACATTGATATGTTTTTCATAAATGAAAATTCAAGAGAAAGGATAAGATCTAATTACCCTTGAAGCAATTATATGAACCAAGTTGTGTTTTGGTCTTCTCTTGATGATTTTCCTTTGTTGATCTCATCTTGATCTTTCTCCTCCTTGTGAGCCACAAAAGTATATGGCCTCTAAGTCTCCACACCAATGGAACCTTGAGATGAGAAGAGGTATCTTGAGAATACAAGGATGCTAGTACAAGATTCTCAAGATTGGTTTCAATCTAAACCCCTTTGAAAGAAGATAGTGTTTCACTCTTGAAAACTCACAACTATCTCTCTTTGATCTCCCAAACCTCTTTGGTTGATGTTGGATTGTGTTTGTTGTCTTAATGAACTTATGGAAAAAATTCCCATACACATGCACTTAACCATTTTCGGCCAAATCCCATTGGGCTTCCAAAATTGGGCATTATGACATTTAAACCATAATATTTAGGTGTCTTAAGCCCTTGGGCTTGATACCCAACCATTTGGGCTTCCCTCTAACTATTATCGAGGCCCAAATATATTTTTACACGTAGTAAATCATCCACATCAAATCAATCAAATTGATTTCCTCATTCTCATTTGTATTACTCAAAGTTAACCATTTAAGGTGTGCGATCCATTAGGTTCTAATTTAGCAAGGCAGTGGGAAAACATTAGAACTCTTTCTAACCAACTGGAATTAAAACCCCCTTTTAATTCTTCCTTTATTTGGATCGATCACAATCAATCCTAGGACTTTCACAAGCCAAGAGTGACATCTAGCAATATATCATGGCTACCCAAGCTAATTAGAATAGATAAAGAACCTATTCAGTTGGAATTGCAATGCAATACGATCCTTCTCTTATACAATGTTTCCAATCATATTATTAGGGTACGGATTGATAATGTCAAACCCCTAATATGATTAACCTCATATGATTCAATAGAACATAATTAAAACCACTTTCTAAATCATGTTCAAGTACTTCGGCCGAAGATTCAGCTGAATCATATCTTAAAACATTCTCCTTTCTTTATCAAAGGCAGAGATTCCTTATTGTACATTCACATGCCTCCACGATGAATTAAGAGATCCCAATAACACATAAGGAAAATCTTTTACGACTTGCCTTTGTGAGCTATCAAAGATCAATAACGCATCACAAGACAACCATGATGCCTCAGGTCTAAGGACTAATTTGCATTATTGCAACTATGAGTTCTCGTTTGACATATAGATAAATACTCCATACGAGAACTACGGTTGATCGCGTTCAGTGTACTCATTCACTAATGAGCACCCACATACTTGTATTAGTGTCAACTACACAAATGGTTTGAGACCAACCATCCTCATTATTGAGCATACATAGTATGTGCTAATCTTGACGGTTTATCAATGCCCATTTGATAACCCTATGATTAGGAACATTTTGGGATATTACAGTTAGAGATTAAAGGTCTCCGAATCTAAACTTCTTTAGATTACTTTATCTCTTATTTAGTATACCCTGGACTTTTGTTTCTTTACGTGATATAAAAGATAACAAAATAATATTGCCCTTTATTTATCATATACGAAATGTATTCTAAGGAGATTACATCAAATGTATTCTAAGGAGATTACATCAAATGTATTGGCTCTTAGGGCACATTTCTAACAAGGCTGGCCACGGTTTAGGGTGCCATGGTAGAGAGCAAGCGCAAACGAAAGAGAGGGTAGGCTCTGATTACCAATTGATGTAGAACAGCTCGTAGGTTTTCAGAGTAAACACTTGAGCAATAGAACAGAGAAGAAATAGGGGATCGAGGAGAAGAATTAGAGATTGAAGAGACGAAGGGAAAGGAAAGGAATCATAGAGTTTAAAGTAAGGAAATTTATCATTAATCAAGTCTCCTTAAAAGATTACAAACAACTCTATTTATAGAGGCAAAACCCTTTTTAGTCTAGGAAAAGGAAAAGTAAACTTTAAGAAATAGGAAAGCAAATTAACTAATAAGAGATCCTTTCTTAGGAAGGAAACTTTAAGAATTAGGAAAACTAATCCCAGTAGAAGTAGGAAAACTAATAATATGCATTCTGCATCAAACTCCCAGCGTCTTTGCATCCTCCTACTTATGCAGCTATGCTTCCCATGATGAAAATGATCGGATGGGTACTGTCCACGAACCTAATTTGGATTATGTGAGGCTTAATCTTGGGTTGTTGAGCACTCTGAATCTATATGCATTGATGTTGTGCAATTATCCTGAATATTGAAAATTTTACGTTAGGCAAGCTGAACAAGTCAAACAAACTAGTTTGAGCTGTTTGCTAATGCATCAAAATAATTAATTCTAAATTTTACTAAATCTTCGTGTGTATCGTTGAGAAAAAATATTTCAGCCTGACTTCATTAAAGCAGCTAATGTGACACAAGGTGACAATACCTCATACCTTTTTATCATTTACTGAGGCACTTGGAAGAGTAGCTCCTGATTGAGGTTTTGAGGAAGCTGACTGTGGGGAAGAACAGTTAAACTGCCAGTGCATTGTTGAATAAGGAAAATAACACTTACATTAGTATATAGAATAGCCAAGTAGAGTGTTTCTCAATTTACAACCTGTAAAATTCACTTGCCTCTGACACACAGGAGTCAAAGTTATTGTTCTCTTGTAAGTCGTTGCCAGCTGACTTGTACTTTTGAGAAATAGGTGAACAAGAAAAACTTGTATTTCCTCCAACGCCTGTCCCATAAGCCTTTTCTTGCGACTTTTCTGCATTGTTGTTGACTGCATCTTCAATCCTGAAAGGACAATAACAATGTTTCTTAAAATATAACAGCGAGACCTAGCAAAAGCAAAACGACTACCTATGTTGCATTATGGTATTTGTTTATTATCTCCAATAAGAACATATTTCCCCAATCACAGAACAGTTTATACAATTTCCTGTTTTCTAAAGAAAGCATGACAAGCAAGATGCAAGCATGCCTGCTGGGAGATTTCACAGGAATGCCAATATTGCATTCCAATATATTGATTTGTATAGGACAACTGGACAGTATCTTTGATTTACAATCACCTAATTAACGCAGTTGACTATATAGATCTTAAATGGGGAGAAAAAGATGTCTTTCTACTGTTATCACATTACAGCTCATATTGAAACAGGTTGGTAAGTTTAAATCTGGAAACGGCTATACAACTCATGAATGGATGATAACAATATTAGTTCTACCTATTATCTTCCTTCGTCAAAATCATATTGCATCCTCCTTGGCGTTCCAGCATTGAGGAAATTACCCCTTTATCCTGGCATATAAATTACAGACATTTCCCACAAAGGAAGCAATGAGTTTCTTCGGTAGAGATCCATCAAGAAAATACTGAGTGAAGGTTCTAGATGCATTACAACAGAGAAAAACAAAAAACTTAAGAAGTCGCACCAAATATCACATATAACATTGATTGATTAGAATTACCAATTAGAAATGTGGGATTCAATAGAATTGCTTAAGGACAATTATTCTCAAGAAAACAACTTTGTATATAAATTAGTCAGGTGACAGAATGGCAGGTTATACCTAATCTCTAGACAGGGCAATGGTAGATGTCTTAAGTACATATATATTTACCATCAATACAGTATCTGTCTACAATTAAACTTGATCATGGTCCCGGGTGGAAAGTTTTGAAGCAGAAACTCATATGTTTAAATCAAACTCAAACGTTCTCTACCTCTTCATTCATACTTCTAATAGTGTCTTGAATCTTCCTTAAGATGATCCCCAAACTCCCAACTTCAAAATGCAATGCCTGATCATGGAATATTTCAAGTAGAGTTTAGAATTCAACAATAGAAGTCAATAAGATCTAAGCTGAAAATAAATAATGAAAAAATCTGAAATTTAAACCTGTTTTTCTGACATCAAATTCTGTATGACCACATCCTTTGATGATATAATTTTCTGAAGGTAAGGGTAAATTAAGACAAGGCGTTGATGATAAATATTAAGCTAAAAGAGTAGTTATACTTTAGGAATCAATCAAACAAACGAATCTTAAATGCTGGTGTGGATATCTCTTCTATTTGTGTCTGGCTGTTATTGCAAATTTTTGCTGCCTCCATCTGTGCTTCTAGTTCTGAGATGACTCTATCCTTTCTCCGAGTCTCACCTTCATAATTATTCAGTTTGCTTTCGAGGTCACGGATCCTTTCTGCATAACATAGTTCATGTCCAATAAATTATTGATGGTATCAAGTATTACATCCAACAACTTCTGTTTGAACAATAGAATAACTTAATTTGAAACATCCATAGTTGATATACAATGGTACAGACTGGTTGAATTCTGGCATAACAGTTACACCAAAAAATTTATTATTATTATTTGGACAGCCCCTAGTTTAGTTAATTCCTTGGACATGACCCACAAGTTTCACTACCTAGCCCAAATACTCAACAAGGTTTGTTCTTAGATAACTATTAGATGCAGGTGAATAAGAACTTGGAGTTACCTATAAATACTTTCTCAAATGTGGAAACAGTATCCAATTTGCTCTTTAAGCCAGCTACTGTTAACAAAGCAGCAAGTTAGAAGGAATCTGAAACTGCAGCTTCAAATTCAATATAAGCTTACATTAAGAATTCAAAGAGCTGCTTGCCTACTTCCTCTTTTTCACTCACGATACGTTGTACGTTATCCACAACTTTCTTTACAGACATTGCCTCCTTTTCTATTGAATCAAATAGCAATAGATGATATTTAATCTTCTCAGATAGGACAGAAAGCTTTCTATCTCTGCACTGAATTGAGCGTTTCATTTCACAAGTGGATTCCTGTACACGAATATGATGCCAGTGAGTAATGTGTCGGTTAAATATGTAGGATTAAAAATTCACCATGGAATTAAAAAGCATTATCAATATTGCATGGTAATCTCTCTCCACACAATATAAATATACACACAGACAGGCTCTACTAATTGGCACACACACACGAACCTCATAAGCATTAACGAATGTGTCCCTCGACTGGAGTAGGCTTTGTATGGTTCCTTTCAACTCTTTTTGCTTGTTCTCGAGCATAGAATTGTCATTCTGAAGGTACCTTGCCTGAAAGAACAAGCATTCACAAAAACAATTGGAGAAAAGGATTATATAAAAAAAGAGGGGGGGACAGCTCAATTAAAATCACATTGACTATGATCTCTAACAAGCATTTCGACAAACACTTCAGCAGCAAACATTTATACGTAATTTGACGAACCTCTCTTTCGAGTTTTTGGCGCAGCTCATTGGAGGAAGCTAATTCAGCCTGCGATTCCTGTAATTTCCTCCCATATTCTTCCTCGGTTTGCTTTTGTTTCTGTTTCCAAACACTTCATTAATACGAAGAAGTAAAATGCAATTTGAAAGAAAGATTTTCAATTTTAACCTGAATAAGAAGACGAAGTTGCTCGGTGGCAGAGCGTTCCTTTTCCTGGAGATGTGTATTCACCAAAAACCGATCGAGAGAGAGAGAGAGAGAGAGAGAGTGGTGTTGAAGACGATGATAATTCTTACTCTGAGTTCTCGGACTTCGGTGATGAGCGTTCGAAGCTGGAGCTTGAATTTGGAGAATTTAAGCAACTCCATTTTCTCTCCAAAATGTTCCATATCTACCTGTGTAAATTGTAATTGTTTGTGCACTCAGCACTGCACGCCACTTTTTAGTTCTGAGGGATTTAATTTTCGGTCTCTGGTTTTTCCCGATTGAAATTTTCATCGAATGCCCCCGCTAATTCGCATTACACTTTCCCGCCACCGAAATATAGAGTTATTATGCTAATTTTTTATTTTACACAATTGATATTAGGCCCGGGGAAATTTGAATAAAGGAGCTCGGATTTAGTGATAACTACTTTTAATTATTTAATCATTTGAGATATAACCCCTTCTTTATCGTTCTGTTTGCTTTTTGGTCGAAATTTTGTTTTTTCTTCTTTAAAAAACCTTTTTTTGTTGTTGAAGGATTTATTAAACCATTATGTCATTTACAAAATAATAATTTTGGGGCCCTTTTTAATTATGTATGAGTCATGCTCATGCGTGACATTTCGTGTTTGGAGCTCCATATGTGGCCTACCAACTGGTAACATACCGATAACCAGTTGTTGATATTACTTACTTGATGCTTCAATGTCGGGCCGCCTTCAATAACATCAATAATTATGACATTTTCCCTTTTGAGATGCTTGGCTCATTGGCTAGCTACGTACTGAAATTTTATGATATCATAAAATTATTAGGTCTCTTTTTATTTTTTTCTTTCTTTTTAATACTGGGGTTACGAATTCGAATTTAAGACATTAGGAAAAAATATGTATCACCACTAAACCAACTAGGGTTGGTTTTCGATGGCATGTTAAGCCAATTTCTCTTACCGTTGACCGATGGATTGACTAGTGTTTTGCAGTGTGCAGGCAGCTAAGCTAACTCCATACAGAATGTACTGGACACTGACAGTTGTGTTGAAAATATGGGTTCCCAAATGGGTCACAAAGATGATGAAACCGTCGCGAGAAGAATTCAAAAGCTTATCACATATGTTCCCCACCTGCTTGTCCAGCTAGGCT
Organism: Prunus fruticosa; assembly: GCA_018703695.1. NCBI lineage: Eukaryota > Viridiplantae > Streptophyta > Magnoliopsida > Rosales > Rosaceae > Prunus > Prunus fruticosa. The sequence goes on along the minus strand of CM031917.1, from coordinate 40,139,592 downwards.
GTCTGGCATTGCTCTTTCTCTTTGCTTTTATCTTCCAAATAAGCAGGATTTACAGCTTTCATTCAAAAATAGTTATAATAATTGATGAGAATCTAGATGTATGTTTTCGTGTTGATGGAAAAAGCATGCCAATTGGATCAAGAACCTCTGAATTATTAGTATAGTGAGAGGGGAGCGTGGACAGTGTGTTCCGGGAAGCCAGGTGTCTGGGCCACTCAACTTTTCATTGGGCTTCATCTATATGGTCAAAATCACGACCCCATTTTCTTTTTATCTGGTAAAAGTCCAAAATATTAATGTTGTGCAGCTAAGCACAGGCTGTTTACCAGTTCGCAATTCTGCATGTGCATAGACTTTTTTCTTCTTCTTTTTTTCCCTCCCGTGCATACAAGCAATATTAGAGGAGATAATATTCGAATAAAAAACCTCGCATAAATAAATGCATTTAATCAACTGAGTTATAAACCTCTTATCATATGGACGTTACAAACCCCTTATAATTTATGATCACTCTAAAATAAAAGACTTAAGAATATTATTTTATGGTAAGTAAAATAAGGAGGTATATATCTGTCACAACTACTTAACACAGCATTGAATCAACTAAACCACTTATCAACCACTAAGTAGGGACCGACCCATCTCATCTAGCATATCACATTACATTGAAAAGACAATATTTATGCATAATCCATAAACTGCTCTGACACCTACAGTTATCAAACACTTAATCATCGAGGCTGGCTCTGCTCATAGTAGGTACCATTAAGTATCTGAAAGCTCTTTATTCGCCAGTGATCCAAATCTTCTGCAAATGTGGGATTTATAATAATTTTATGATGCATGGACAATTGCCCGTGCATGAACGACTGTTTTCTCACATACATGGATTGTTTTATTTTATGATGTTTTCTCACAATGATTTTCAACTATCCAAGTAAATGGACAGTTGCATGCGCGGTTTATATATATATTTTTTACATTATAAGATCCACATAAAATGGACTTGGATAATTGAAAGTCACCCACGTGTGCATGAACGACTATTTTTTAAATATTAATTAAATTAATAATCATCTACCAAGAGTTGTTAGTTAGTGCGGATCTCACAAGTTGAAAGTCGACTAAATGCGTATGGAGCAAAGCTCTTTTACCCCTTTGTAGTATCACATCATCATATGGTGTGCCACATCCACCCATCTGTCTTAGTACGTACTGTATACAACTGATATATATCCACCCAAAGAGATAATAAAAAAATCGATAGAAATTCCAGAGTACAAGCATCTGGCATAAAATGGCAGGGGAGGCTGGTAGACTCCTAGCTCCTAGTTTTATAAAAAAAACTCAATGGACGGCGTTTACATTACCATTTATAGTAACTTTCCACATGCGATGCTAGATTGAATTAATTCCTCCATACAACAGTAATTCTTAGAATTTAGCACGTGCTCTTTAACATCATGTCTGCCAGATCCACATGCCTTAAACGACAACGATGGAGCATATACATATTTTTGACATAAGCAGTATTAAGAAAGATGATCTGAACATATTAGGATTATTACTCTTAACTACTTAAGTTATAAATCTTTTACCGGTAAAATATATCGTCATCATCTTGTACGATATCAAGCTTTTCCCTTGCTTTGCTGGTATCCATATCAATTCCAAAGACAACAAAGCAGATACCAGTATCACAATCAGCACACGTGACAAAATAGATGAATTGCACAAGTTGAATTTATGCAAGTGTTTATCTAGAGAAAGAGCAACATATCCTTTCCTGCGACTACGTATGCCTAACCACAATTGATATTAGAAAGGGGCAAAGGTTTGGCATATTCGTCATATCCATCCATCACTCTTTATTTTTGACAAATGAGAATTGCATATACCAAACTAGGTCAGGGCAAAGCCAGAGCCTTTGCATTTTAATTTTTGTAGTACTGAACCATACATGCTAGCTGTTAAAGATAAGTACGTACCCTGTCCAAAGTACAGGGCCGGCCTTGACTTTTTGGTGGCCCTAGGCAATAAACTAAATGAGGCACCTTCCCTTAGTATATATAAATAAAATGATTTTGAGAAACTCCACTCCGTACCTCCACCTGATTCATGTACATCTGCAATGATAAGATATATGCAAGATTTTGTTAGAAAAGTTTAGTAGATGTCATTGTGCAGTTTTATAGCGACTTATATAAGGAAACTTGGGAGATTATCTCCACCAGGCAGATGATGTTTGGCCTTAGAAACAAATCCAAATTAAGTTAGCTAGCTGTATGCTGTAAGTTAGCGGCTTGATATCTAGAAAAGTCAAATTAGAGTGCCAGTATGAATCTATAATTATCCTTTCGGAGTTTCGTAGAGACAAAAAACAAGTTAGACAAAAATAAAATTTGAACAATAATCGATTACCACTCTGGTATCTCTCTGTGTTTTGTTCCTATTGGAAATTGAATTGAAACAATAGTTTGCTGAGTAGGAACAAATATAAAGAAAAAATTATAAATCTGATTACATTTTCAGTTTCTCATGCTCCTCCCCTCTTGGTCACCATCAACCTCAAAGACAATTTGTGAGGTTTTTGGGTGAGATTGAAACTTAGGGTTATAATATGAATCTGATATGAGAAAGATGATAGAAACTGAAAATAAAGAATATGGATAATGGATTGAAGGGAGATGGGAATAACAGAAAAAATATATAATAGTGGATTATTAAGAGATCGATGGATTAAATAGAGCTCCATGGAGAAATAATTAGGAAAGGAGCTGTTGCTTTTGGCAGGCTGTGTGGCGTAGGAAACAAAGAGTTTCTGAATGGGAAGAGGAACAACCTTTCTCGTTCAATTACAACGCTGATTTTCTGGTTTTTTTTTTCTTTTTAGTTGGACAATAATATATATATATAATATAAAAAAATTTGGGGCCCCCTTAATTGGAGGCCCATGGCCAAGGCCCTGCCAAAGTACTCACCCAAAATTTTGTTTTTTAATTCATAAGTTTTATTTTCTAAGGTTACTACTATATCGGGCACATTGACGTTACTAATTTTTCACATAACGTTACTAATTTTTCACCGACAAATGTCAAGCGACAATTAATATTACATGAACTTACAAAATAAAATATATATTATAATATAAGTGAATTAGCATACAGTCACTCTGAAGAGTTTCTCAAATTTAGTCGTAGGAAGGGAAGTACTGCTGGCAAGTGGTCCTGCACTTGTGCAACAGACAAGGAACTTACTAAGCTGTAGAGAAATGCGCATGAAATGAGAATCTTATTTTACCCAAAAGGCAATGCCCAATATTTCATGCATACATCCTTATTTGCACGTGGAGTTTACCAAAATGGATTTTGGTGAGTGCCAAAATCGCTGTTACGGATTCTTTTTCCTGTAAGCTTTTGAAGGGTAATGATTCTTTGTGAAAGTTGTTTCGGAATAGAAATTCAAACGCAATGAGATGAACAGAACAGCAATGAATGAAAATATATTGAGGCTTCCTAATTTCCTCCAACTTAATTGGATTTAGATCCTCTTTTTTAGATTATATTTTAATGAGGTGACGTATAAAGAACAATAATAAAGGGAGATATTAACAAAGAAAATCTAAAGGAGAATCCGGATCCAACTTAATTAACTACAAGTAATGTGATTGGTTGAGTTGGGATTGAGATATCTAATTTCAGAAAGGGAAATGTTAGCAACATTTTCTTCAACCTTCTTTTTGGACCTTCTCCATTTTCCTCATCACATGTGTTATTTCCCTTACACTTAAAACAATATAACTAATGCATCAAACAAGCAAACAATTTTTTTCTTCTTCCAAGTTTACCCTGATTAAATGTTTTGTCCTTCAATTTATTCAAAAACAATTTTACAACTCTCTTACCACATGTAAAAAATTAAATAATAAAAATGTCCTTCATTGATTATTTTTTTTATAAAAAAAACCCTAAAATTCTGGCATACCAAATTTTTGATTTAAACTAATGTCTCTCCTTACTCCATTTGGAGTCTTTTAGAAAACAAAAAATAAAACTAACGTTTTCTCTTATTTAATTTTAAGTTTTATTTGAATGTCTCGTTAGAGTCTTTGAAAAAAACGTTTTTTCTTAATTAATTTTTAACAAGGTGGTAAGAAGTTTGTAAAAATTTGGATAAATTAAAGGAAACATTAAAATTAATATATTTAATAAGGGTAAATTTGAAAAACAAATAATAGCTTGTTTAATGCATTTATTACATTGTTTTAAGTGTAAGGGGAAAAACACATTTCATGAGAAAAAAAAAAATCCACAAAAGAAGATTAGAGAGAAAGTGGTTAACATTTCCCTTTCAGAAAAATAAAAGAGCAACGTTTTCCTTTTGGGTAACAAGGATCATGATATACAGGGGTGGACCAAGCTTCCAAAAATGGTCCCATTCATCCCCTAACACACATCAAATCTAAAACCATGCTTAGTCAAATCTTAAATATTAATTAGACCCATAACACACATCATAATCATAACAATGATTAAATTATTGCAAACCTACTAACCAACCTTTTAGGAAATCATAAGCTACCTTAATCAAACCTACGCAAAAGCCCAATTTAATCTAACTCAGATAACCAAAATATCGTGACCCGAGACGGGAAACGAGAAGAGAGTACTTTGAATTTGTACTTTGTGAAAACGTGAGCGCGACCCCATCTTCTTTCATAACGAAAAAAGAAAAGGGTATCGTCCCCCACCGTCAATGCTGTTGACTGGACTTGTATTTAGATCCGACGGTGGAGAAGCGAGGCAGAGGTTTTACATAAGAGTGGAAGAAGAGTGAGAGAGAAGGCAGGGAGAGGGCATGAAAAGAAAAGGACAGTGAAACGCTGGAGGCTCCGAGAAAAGCTCTCACTGGAAGTGACTTGGTTTCGCAACTCCCGAGGTCGCTGTCTGTCTATGAAAATAGTGTGTGTTGTGAAAATTGAAGGAAAGAGAAAGAAAGAGAAAACTAAAGGGAAAACTCACCAGTACGCAGTAGGCACAGTGCGAACCAACCTCCACTGTCCAAGGAGATCACGCAGAGCTTCTCTCTCTTCCTAGTTCTTCTCTCTCTACCTCTCGCTATCCATTTCTAGCTTAAATGCTCTCACTTTCTCTCATCTTCTTTTCCGAAGCTACTACTTATTAAAAAAACACTCTCTTTCCCCTTCACTGCTAAGATTTAACTTAATATTTGAATCCGGCGAATGCAAACATTTATTCGAACTCCAATTCAAATCCAAACCCGAACTTGAATCGGATCGGAGTGTGAAAATGGATCCGCCTACGCTCGTCAACGAGTGCTCCTTCTCGAATGCCAATGCGACGTCGTTTAATCTCTCGGAGATCTGGCAGTTCCCTATGAACGGCGGCGGAGCGAGCGGAGGGGATTCTGGAGGAGGAGGTGCGCTGGGGCTGCGGAGGCCGAACTTCGCTCAGAGTTTCGCGCAGTTTGGGGACGTTTCGGGTGCTATTCGGGACGTCTTGGCCGGCAGTGATCCGAATCCGATGAGCTTGGACGTTAGAGGCAGCCACGGTGGCGGTGCCGCGAGGAAAAGGCGCGATGCAGAGGACGAGTCCCCCAAAAGCAGTGGCCATATTGGCGGGGTACGTCCTTCATTCAATATAATTCAATTGCTTAAACTCTGTTTAGCTTGCTGCTAATTATGATTTGGTTACTATTATTTGTGTTCGTTGATTTGTATTAACTTGAAGTATAAATGTGCTATTTACTGTTTGCTACGTAAACTTCTTGCAAATTTCTAAATCTATATATTTGTGATTGGAGCAAGGCTGCTTCTTTAATTGCTAGTATTTCTAAAATTATATATATTTTGGTATGGCAGAGTGACTGTGATGGGAAAAGGCTTAAAACAGCAGCAAGAAGTAGAGATGAGACCCGTGAGTCGAAAGCCGAAGCAGAAACCAGTTCAGGGAAGCCGGTGGAACAAAATACTCAGCCCCCTGATCCACCTAAGCAGGACTATATCCATGTGCGAGCTAGGAGGGGTCAAGCTACTGATAGCCACAGCCTTGCAGAAAGAGTAATTTACTTCAATTCTCTTCAACAAGCTGTGATGTTTTTAATTTAATTTATTTTTTTAAAGTTATAATCATAATGCAGATGTATTGAATTTTAAGCAATGGAAATTTGTATCTGCTATGTTGAGCTATTAAATGCGAGATACTGACTGGAACTTTGTGGTTGACAGGCCAGAAGAGAAAAGATAAGTGAGAGGATGAAAATTCTTCAAGATCTGGTCCCTGGTTGTAATAAGGTATGGTATGGCCATCCTTAAAATAAATTTCATCTACTAGTCAACACCTAATTGCATGAAAATGTGTTAGAAATAGTTGGCAAGAGATTTTTCTTATTTTTTGTTTTAATTTATAATTTTTTCTCCTAGTCTGCAACCCAGTTAAACATCAGAACTAAACATGCTGCATCGATCGTATTGCGTTTAGTTGCAGCCTTTGCTTAACATGGTAGAAAACTGCTGATTAACGCAAGTTATCTAATTCAGGTTATTGGGAAAGCCTTGGTCCTCGATGAGATAATTAATTACATCCAATCACTACAGCGTCAGGTGGAGGTATGAATATTTTTCCAATTCATTACGGTCCGTCATTTTTTACCATGAATTTTTCCCACATGTAATCTTATAATCGAGCCTTATCGATGTACGGGGATGTTGCAGTTCCTGTCAATGAAGCTTGAAGCAGTCAATACAAGAATGAACCCCGGAATTGAGGTGTTTCCTTCTAAAGATGTAAGTCCGTACATTCCATATCCTTGTTAGAGCTTGGAATTGCCCTGTCCTCACGTTTTCTCTATTGGAATGCATCATAATAGGTAGTGCCATTTTGTTTGCTAGTTGCAACTTTTTCCCATATGCCATTGTATTATTGCGCATATCATGGTTGAAACTCTTTTTCCAGATAGTGCAAAGTCATCAATCTAAACATGCACATGTCATCAAATTTCTATGTTTAGTCTTCTTTGGAAATTGGTAAAGTAAAACCAGAGCAAGAGAACAACGAAAGTTCCCCGAGTACCTCTTTACTGTATGTGAGATTCTCCATCTATGTTGTTATCCATCGTTGTCCATTTTAATGAGGGAAACCCCAGATTTATATGTTCTGATAAGGTCTGTCAACATTGTTGGACCACAGTTCCATTCTCTTCATATAACCTTGTTCAAAATAATTCATCCCTCCTTTCCTCTCCGTGTGTCGATCAATATCGGAAGTTATAATTCTAACATGTGTGGATAGACAACGGTGTCCAGTTAGAATCTTAGTTAGAGGTAAAGTTTATGTTAGGTCAAGCAAAAAAATATGTGGGAGGTGATTCATTCCTCTATTTTATGAACTATCACTCTAGTAACAGATCAATTTATCGTTGCAGTTCGGTCAACAAACATTCGATACTGCTGCAATGGCATTTGGTACGCAACCTCTGAGGGAGTATAGTCGGGGGTCTTCACCGGAGTGGTTGCACATGCAGATTGGTGGTGGTTTTGAAAGAACATAGCCTAGAACGTCCTCTTCGACCAGGAATAAAAGCATCAAGGCAAATGCTTCCTCCTCCTTCATTATCTGTTAAAAAAAGTATACCGCATTATGTTAAATCAAGGAAGACCTCCTTCTCATATCCTACATCAGAGCATGGAGTTGTGGTTTTGGCTGTCTACGGAAAGGCTGCTCAAACTTAGTTAAAGTTACTAAACATCATCTCTCCATTTGTATTTGTGTTGGAAAATTGAACTTTTTAACTTGATAAATCCTCTATAGCAGGCTACACATTCTTCTCCTTATAAATACCCAAACACAACCTCCGGAAAATGAGTAGCCTTCTTGCAAAAAGAATGCTGCTTGTTCTATATTTCAGATGAACACTCTGTTTTAACCTTGATTTATCATTAAGCTTAAACTACCCTAAATAAGTGAAAATGACGCCTTCGCTTTCTGCAAATCCATATTGACTTTGGTCTCATCTCATCCCTGGATGCGGGCCTTTGTGTCTTTGTGGAGCTTCCTCAGTGGGTTGGGCTTTTTTGGACAGATAGTATTGTAAATGTTTATAAGCAATAAAGTTTTTTTTTTTTTTTTTGAAACAAGAACAACGTTACAACAAAAGATCCACACGGGATTTGTAAACCATACAAGTCAAATTTCAAAAGATCCATGCGAACATCCTTAGGAAAATTGATTATGATCTTGTGCCTGCGTGATATTTTGAGACACAAATTTGAGGGGAAAGGAGGACATTGGACTTGGACTTAGAAAATCGGTTTTAGAAGGAAGATAAGAGAGGAGGATGTGAGGGAGGAGTGGAACAAAATTGAAAACTGAAATATATTTGAAATTGTTTTCACTTTCAAGTTTTTGTTTTCACTTTTGTTACTCCTCCCTCCCATCTTCCCTTCTCATCATCTTCTCAAATCTCATTCTCACTCACATTTTCACTATCATTTTCCTTTGTACTCTAGCACAAAAATAAAAAAATAAAAAATAAAAACTAAAAACTAAAATTGAAATAATTATCAAACAAGCTCTTGTCATTAAATCTTTAATTATAAAAGGTAATAAAGTTTATAATGCGCCCTATAACGGAAAACCGGGACCTCAATATGTATATGTCTTTTTAGTCTCAGCTATTTTTCTTTAGGAAAAAAAGAAGTGAAAGAACAAAAATGTCCCCGGCTGCAAAAACGTAACGTCACGGGGGTAGTTATAACTTTATAAGGCCGTCAACCGCCCCAAGACCTCCACGACCTCTGTCTCCTTTCAAGTCTCTCAACTGACCGTTACATTATCCTACAGGTTGGGATTTCATAAGTAACGGCAACCACGAAACGACGCCGCACGACTATTTCCTTTACCAGGTCCTCCTTTGCGCACAAGCTATTGACCCTGGAGGCCACGCGCCCACTCGGGCGTGAAATCACAGTCCCATCTCCTTGGCCCTCACCATCACCACCGCATCTAGAAAGCCGCCAGATCTCTTTACCATACGCGCTGAGAAAATTACTCGGTAAATCGAAAGAGCAAAAGAAACCAAATTCGCGAATCGCTCAAAAAAGAAAAAAAATGAAGACAGGTTCGAGGGGGCGTTGAATACGCACGCACTTCCTCTGGCTCTTACGGTGTTTAAACCACCACAATTTTTACCAGAGAACAAGGGAGAAGACGACGATTGAAGACCCATCGGAGAATATTTGTTGGAAACGACTCGTCGTTGAGTTCGGATCGGGTCGAAGATGAGTGGATGGAATCGGTCCTCGAGACCGCGGCTGGGTCGCAATTCGAATTCGCAGCCCGAGCGTACGTCAACGGTTCGACTTGGACGAGTCCAGCCCCAGGCGCCGGGCCACCGCACTATTTTCTGCAATGATCGCGAGGCCAATCTCCCCGTCAGATTCCCGGTTCGTGATTCTTTCTTCTTCTTGTGTTTTTTGGGTGTCTTTAGGTCCAGGTTCTCCGTTACTCATTTTCCTGTTTGGTTGGAAAACACAAATTGAAATATTGGGTTGCTGATTTTTTCCTCACTTGACATACAGGAAAATTGAAACTTCACTGACTTAGTTTGATACGTCCATTTCTTCTTTTTATAGAATTTGGTTTTCACTCATTAGGCTTTTCCTGCAAAACAACAAGAAGGGGTGGGTGGGGGCTTATTTTCATGGAAATAAGATATTGAATTAGTTGTCGTGGTTAATGATTGATGGTTTGGTATTGAAGCTATTTGTTTCAATGTCAGAATGATGTTTATACTAAATGAAGCTTACTCATGGTTTAAGGAATAATGGGCAAGGGTCATGCAAAGCACAATACTATTGTTAGAGTAAATTTAAGCTGCTTCCAGCGTAGCTGTTTTTCTTAATTTATATTTTAAATCTTGCCCTCAACAATAAGGGAATAAAAAAGAAAGCAAGAAAGATTTACAGCATGTTTCGAATTATCAACGTGGGTGGTTTTCCATTCAGTATTGTCAATTGATGCTTCACTAGCCTTCTACTTTGTCTGGCAAATTTTTTATTATTGATTGTTCGTGAAGAAAATAGAGTGTTAGTTGCCCACTTTTCTGCTGGATAGAAGCACAAAATATTAGGATTTGGCTTTCTCAGGGTTGAGAATGTTTGTAGGCAAGATTTTCTAGCGCAGTGAATGGATTCGGCAATTTGTTTTACCTGCACCGTTTACCACCAATAGGCTGTATGAGCATACTGGAGTTATAATTTATGTCTCCTTATGCACTCACCTATGTCTGTTGGAATTTTGATATCAATTACTTGTTATGATATCCATGAATTGGTAATGTTTGCACCTGTGTTGATGTCATATTGCTTACTCGTCACTTGCATCCGACTCTGCTTTTTTATTATTTTTGTATTCAGTTTTAATTAATATGCGTTCAATATTTCCAGGGGAATTCTATATCAACTACGAAGTACAACTTCTTTACATTTTTGCCAAAAGGACTCTTTGAACAGGTAATTTATCTATTGGCCTCCGGGCTACTTAGATGGATATGATTATATTGGAATTTAGAAGTTATTATGTGATTTGCTATGGAAATTTCTGACCCTTATTTTTAAGACAACTTCTTATTATGGTTCTTTTGGATATTTGAAACTAGACTAGATGGACCAGAAGAGTCTATAGGAGATACATTCCTTGGGGGCTAAAGTTGGAAATCTCAAAATTAAGGGCAATTTTAATGAATTTGATTTTAGGTTTTAGCTTGGATGTTAAACTTTTATCTGTCAAAGATTATTTTCCTGTCCTTATTACTTGTTTATCATAATGTAACTAATGATATGATGCCGTAGTCAGTATCTTCTGTGTTTGTGTGAAATTTTTATATCCTGGGGAAAAGAACTCAGATAGGTAATGCTTTAGTAAGGTAGACATCACTTCCCGTGACAAGTGCAATGATTTTTTTCTCTGTCTTAGGTGTTGTTAAATCAACTTGCTTGCTGATGCATTTTTAAGCTTATCATTTTGGTTTGCAATGAATTGTGGGAACATCAGATTGCTACAGGTTACATATAAGTTAAAGAAATTGACTAAAGTTAGTTCATTGCTGCCAATACCTACGATTTTGTGTTGTCATGATCCTGATAAATTTTGTGTTTACACTCACAGTTCAGGCGGGTAGCTAATCTCTACTTTCTCACGATCTCAATTTTGTCAACAACGCCAATCAGGTATATTAACTTTAATTGGTTTAGTACGCCTCTTGTTTAGCTTCATTCATGAAGAGTATGTTATTCACTAGAGTGAAAATTTTAGAACTCAATTATCATTTTACTTTTCCAAATTACACAGAAATGACATCTGTAAAAAACTTAACAAGGTTATATTCGCAAATTGTTACTCGAACTGCCTGGATTCATATTAACAAGGAGCTTTGAATTCATATTTTCTTAAATTCAGATTATTTGAATTCATAATCACTCTTTTGGAATATTGCTAAACAATTGCTTTGGAATCACTAAATATGAAGTGTTGACTACAATTGATTTACCCTAATAATTTGTAATATTGTTACAAATCTACGCATGGTGTTCTCAACTATTTCTAATCTTGCAGTCCTGTGCATCCTGTAACCAATGTGGTCCCTCTGAGTTTGGTGCTTTTCGTTTCTCTTGTTAAGGAAGCATTTGAGGATTGGGTGAGTAACAGTTGCTACTTATTATATTATGCAGCCTTGATTTTCATTATTACCTTTTTTCTGTGTTTCCAAGATCTCTCTCTCTCTCTCTCTCTCTCTCTCTCTCTCTCTCTCTCTGTGATAGCTGAGCTTTGAAGTTTTATCTTCTAGTTATGCATTTAAGTATGAAAGTGAGGACAAATGCTTAGTTATACTTTTTTCTTCTTCTTCTTAATTTATGTAAAACAGAAGCGCTTCCAGAATGATATGACGATAAATAATAATTCAGTTGATGTCTTGCAAGATCAGAAATGGGAAAGTATTCCCTGGAAAAAGTTGCAGGTTGGAGATATTGTCAGGGTGAGTGTACTGCATTCTTATGTTTCCTTTATGAAATGTATTTGATGCATCTTATGATGATTTTGTGTTAAGCTGTAATCGGGATAGTGGTTGTCGCCTCTGTCGATGAGGATAGTTGTTGCATGTTGTAAAATGTCCCCCACCCGACCCTGGGGCGGACAAAAAATTTCCCACCAATTTATTACATAAGCATTTGAACATCATCTCATATGTGGTGTTTTTATTCATTTCTGCTGATTGTTTCTAACAGTTTATCATGTTTTTTTATTTACACTTCTATTCTCATCATATTTTATTATAGAACTTTTCTGGCATGTGAATTATCTGAGCATCTTTTTAGTAAAAATTTTGCTTCGTATTCAGAGTTGACAACTCAATTCCATGGGAGTTTATTTTTCGGTGTCCAATGATAGGTACTATAAACAACTCAAGTCCGTGGGAGTTGGTTTTCTTTGTGGGAAAGGGGGTGTTTGGGGATAGAAACTACTGTGTGTTGCAGTTGTGCTAAAGCATGGTCATTTTGACCACAATTCTACAGAATAGAGATTGTTGCTATTCGAGAAGCATTGTTGTATTGATGATGTGTCTAAAGATGACCTTGAGATATAGCTGAAATGGCTGGATGTTCTCTTTAGTTTTAACTCGTCCATGTGATGATGTGTTTAAACATGGTCTTGTGATGGCAACGTTGGAAGTTCTTGTTAATTGTAACTCTCTCTCTCTCTCTCTCTCTCTCCTTGCTGTCCAAAGTTTTTGAAACATGGGATTGAGTAATGCTTAATACAGTTCCGATGAACATTTTTCTAGCAATCAGCAGATAAATGATGCATATTCCTTTGGATGTTTGCATTTTTTTAAAATGCTTGTCCTGCTTATGTTTTTGAATGTTGTTTGCGCTAAAAAAAGAATGTTATAATCACTTTACCTAGAAGCTGATATTTTGTATTGGTTTTTAGATTAAGAAGAACGGATTCTTCCCTGCAGATCTACTATTTCTTGCTAGTACAAACCCTGATGGTGTCTGCTACATTGAGGTCTTTGATTCTTTTATCTATTTTAGTTTTTGAACTAAATTGTATTCTTGTTATGATTAATATGTATGGATTTACCCCTTTTTTGTTGAAAAAAAATATTTTGCTTTTGGTCGCAGACTGCAAATTTGGATGGGGAAACTAATTTGAAGATAAGAAAAGCATTAGAAAAGACTTGGGATTACTTGACTCCTGAGAAAGCATCTGAATTCAAAGGTTAAGTATTCTAGTTAACCCGCTGGTCAGCAAGTCTTTATAAATGTAATTTGTAACCAATGGTTTAAGTATTCATGTTAAATGTGATGGGTGTGAAATTTGATTGCTGAATTGATGTGTCACTTGTTTCAATTCTAATGAACGTTCTATTCCTAATTGCAGGAGAAGTGCAGTGTGAACAACCTAACAATTCATTATACACATTCACTGGCAATCTCATCATTGACAAGCAAACATTACCTCTCACTCCAAACGAATTAATGTTGCGAGTATGATATGTGATTTATTTCTCATACTTCTATTTGTTTTTCTTTTGACAATTATGAATTTATTTTAGACTATGATTTTGATAGCTTCTCGTGGATTTCCACCCCCTTTTTTCTGTAAATGTATTTTTGCAGCTGATAGCAGTAGTCTTTTAATAAACTGTTCATTCTTGCACTTCACTTTTGTATTGAACTAGTTGCCATGCATGAACTTTTTTCTTTGTATTCTAAATATAGAATTATGCATTATGTGAATCTCTGTATTGTTGATCCCTAATATTGTTGCATTATTTGTTTGATGTTGATTTTGATTTTGACTCTCGTATCAATTTGTGAAACTGACCTGGAAAATTCATTGGAATTGGGACTTTGCTATGTTTTTTTTTCAGGGGTGCAGTCTCAGGAACACTGAGTACATGGTTGGGGCTGTTATATTTACAGGTCATGAAACCAAGGTATGTTATCATGAAGTGCAGTAAATTAAAAGAACTTTCTTATCGCCCACCTATATTTTTTATGTGTTGTATTAGAAGCTGCTTGCATTCTCATCTTATTTTATTGGTATGTGCCCCTTGCTTTTGCATCTTCTGTCTATGAATTATAGAAATTTTACAATTTTTGGTTAAATTGCAGGTTATGATGAATGCCATGAATGTTCCTTCCAAAAGAAGTACATTGGAGAGGAAACTTGACAAACTTATACTCGCACTTTTTGCTACTCTCTTTATGATGTGTCTTATTGGAGCCATAAGCAGGTATGAGAATATGCTATTCTGTAATTTAATTATGTATTTTCCTTTGATGGTTATCCTGCCAGTCGAATTCCTTTTTTAGTTTTCCACATGATGGATGTTTTGGCTGTATGAAATTCTACAGTGGTGTATTCATCAACCGCAAGTACTACTACTTAGGTCTCCGGGGAAAAAAAGAATGAGGACTCAGCATACAGCTCATTTGACCCTGATAACCGTTTTCTGGTAACATATTCTATCTACATTAAAACAGTTTCTGTACAGTGGGTTTTTTTTTTTTTTCAGCAATTCATTTTTTACCATTTGTTTTTGCTTATATTGTTTGTTGGTCATATAGGTTATCATTCTGACGATGTTTACCCTCATTACTCTGTACTCAACTATAATCCCTATTTCACTTTACGTTTCTATTGAGGCAAGTTTCTTTGCTTAGTACTGTATCTGCCTGCTAGTACAATGTAAAATGGTATTTTTGACGGGTTCAAAAATTTATTAGTTCTTTTTATCAATTTCAGATGATCAAATTTATTCAGTCTACCCAATATATCAATAATGACTCGCGTATGTACCATGTTGAAAGCAATACCCCTGCCTTGGCTAGGACTTCAAATTTGAATGAGGAACTTGGACAGGTAAGTTATCCCATATTGGCTTTCTAATTCAGGACACAGAAGCTTTTTTTATTTATTTATATCCTAATATTATCCTATTTTTAAAAGTTATTATTACGGGAAAAATGTTTAAATGTCACTATTTTCATTGTCTTTATATAGTTACTGTTATTGTTACTACTATTAATTACTATCATTATCGTCATATCTGTTATTAGAATGGAGAAACATTTACAATTTTTTAGTTTCTTTGAGGAATGGTCTTGTTTGAATCTCTATCAATTTTCTACTCTAAAATGCTGTTTTTCAAGGGTGACAGTCTTTCTATTGGTCAGGTGGAATACATTTTTTCTGATAAAACTGGAACTCTAACAAGAAACTTGATGGAGTTCTTCAAGTGTTCAATTGGAGGAGAGGTCTATGGAACTGGTATCACTGAAATAGAAAGGGGAGTAGCACAGCGGAATGGTATAAAACTTGATGAGGTACCTCTCTCTCTCTCTCTCTCTCTCTCTCTCTCTCACTATTATATATGTTAATTTTATATACATATGAAATGGAAAAATCTTCCTCTGAATGAAATTATGATTCTAATGTTTCTTGCAGGGGTACAAGTCAGCCAATACAGCACATGAGAAGGGATTTAACTTTGATGATGCCAAGCTTATGCGAGGAGCTTGGAGGAATGAGCCTAATCCTGATCTTTGTAAGGTAGATTTTGTTAGTTGTTAGAAGTTTATTAAAGTATTCTTTTGTTCTGTAAAGTCATTGTGGCTTGGAGTTACTTCCAGCATGCTCAATGTTGGGAGTTCTTATTCTCCCTTTTCTCTTGGATTATAATAGCGTTTGCATCTGTGTGTGTTTCTTTCTTTTCCATCTGGTTTACAGTTTATAGGACTTTATTTTTTAGAGGGAATTTCATACAGGCTTATTCTTGCGATGACTGAATTAGTTAACTCAGAGTCTCTGACATACCATGAAGGCATATCATAAGTTGTTAGCTTTGACAATTGTATTGATCGTTTCTGTTCTATTGGTAGGAATTCTTCAGATGCCTTGCTATATGTCACACTGTGCTTCCTGAGGGTGAAGAGACCCCAGAAAAAATCACATATCAAGCTGCATCCCCTGATGAGTCCGCTTTGGTAATTGCTGCAAAGAACTTCGGCTTCTTCTTTTACAGGTTTGCACTTCTCAGTTCCGTCTTATTTATGGGAATGCTATATATGTCATACTTGACTTAAGATCTGGCTCTGTGAGGTTTTCCTGTCATGAAAAATGGCTTATTTTATTGTGTGAGGGGAGGTTCAGTTTAGTCTCATATCAGGCCATTTGGTAACCTTTCCATTTTTAGTTTTTAGCTTCTTTTCGTTTTTAGTTTTTTCATTTTCAAGTTTTTTGTTTTATTCATTCTTTATTTCTCTGTCATCTCTTCCACCACCCTTCATCTCTCTTTTCCTTCATGTATTTCCTCTCTATCTCTAACAAGAAACCAACGGGCCCTACATAACACTGAACTTTGTTTTTGTTTTACTCATAATTTTGTTTCCATCTTATCTCATCTGTAAATAAAATTCCATCTTATTTGAAATGTGGCTATTCTTTTTGGTGCTAAGAATGCTGTTCTTATTCTTTTGCTGGTCCTGCTAGAAGTGCTTTGACAGAGCTGTTCTAAATTTAGGCTAGTCCATCTTACTTTAAGGCTGATAAGTTTCTTTTTCTATCAGACGTACTCCTACTACGATATATGTTCGTGAATCTCACATTGAGAAAGTTGGTAAAATACAAGATGTGTCTTACGAGATTCTAAATGTGCTTGAGTTTAATAGGTGGGTTATGTTCTTACATATATATGTTTACATTTTGTTTTGGGCCTGCTACTTTTATATTTTCATGGTTAATTTCACTAACATTATTTCTGTTGCATAACTAGTACGAGGAAGCGTCAGTCTGTTGTATGCCGTTATCCAGATGGCAGGCTTGTCTTGTACTGCAAGGTAATACTTTATTGAGGCTTTCATATTGGATGAAATTGCTGAGCAGTTGGCAAAGATATTGACATTACGCCGGGAACCTGCTATTGACAGGGTGCTGATAATGTAATATACGAGAGATTGGCTGATGGACAGAATGATCTAAAAAAAGTATCTAGGGAACACTTGGAACTATTTGGATCTTCTGGACTACGTACTCTTTGCCTGGCCTATAGAGATTTAAGCCCTGATATATATGAAAGCTGGAATGAGAAATTTATTCAGGCTAAATCCTCTCTACGGGATCGTGAAAAGAAGTTGGATGAGGTATGTTCTGTTGAATCTGGCTTTGTATTGAAGAGCTGTCATTTTCTGGTTTTGGCTTGTTTTCATTAACTTTATTTCTTTGAGTTATGTTTTCGTTATTCTTCTGTTGACACTTTTTTTTCTTCTTATTTTTATTGAAATTGATATTAACTCATTGCAAATTAATTTTATAATCAATGAAGGTGGCTGAACTTATAGAGAAAGATCTCATTTTCATTGGATGCACTGCCATCGAAGATAAGCTTCAAGAAGGAGTTCCAAATTGTATAGAAACTCTTTCAAGAGCTGGTATTAAGATTTGGGTGCTAACTGGGGACAAGATGGAAACTGCAATAAATATAGCTTATGGTAAGTCAGTATCTTATGAGAGCTGGTGCTTCCCTTCACCTTCCATCTCAGCTTTGTTATTTGCTTGCTTCTCTCTCTCTCTCTCTCTCTCTCTCTCTCTCTCTCTCTGATATTATTTCTTTTTCATTGTAAATTTTGTGCAGCATGCAATTTGATCAACAATGAAATGAAACAGTTCATTATCAGTTCAGAAACTGATGTGATTAGGGAAGTTGAGAACAGGGTATGCACAAACTCACATCTTACACGTTTAGCCTGTATGTAGATTAGAAATCACTATCTACCATGGTATTTTCCATTTACATAGCACTTTTCTGATTTAGGGAGACCAAGTGGAAATTGCACGTGTCATTAAAGAAGAAGTCAAAAAACAGCTAAGGAGGTGCCTCGAGGAAGCACAGAACTATCTTCACACTGTTACTGGACCAAAATTAGCACTTGTGATAGATGGGAAATGTTTGATGTATGCCTTAGACCCCAGTCTACGAGTGACACTACTCAACTTGAGCTTGAATTGTAACTCTGTTGTTTGCTGTCGAGTTTCCCCTTTACAGAAAGCACAGGTGAGGTTTTAATGGAATTTTAACTTCAGCATTATTTGTTTGAGCAATTAGCAGATGATGAAAATTGAACTGAATTTATAATGAACCTTTATGAATTTCTATTTTATGATGAAAATTGAATTTATAACTTGTTTTAATTTAGGATGTAACACTATCATTATAACCGTTCTTGGAAGCTGAAAACACCTAGAATAGCTTCCAGGAATTGTACCCATTGAACCAGTAACGAAGTGGGGGTAAAATTTGATGCAGTGTAGTTCTTTCTCTGATTACATACTTTGTGTTTCCTATTAAAAAAAAAAAATTGATGTAGTTTCTTAAAAGCATTGCCACTGTCTTCAGGTGACGAGTATGGTAAAAAAAGGTGCACGGAAGATAACACTTAGCATTGGTGATGGTGCCAATGATGTGAGCATGATTCAAGCTGCTCATGTTGGCGTTGGAATAAGTGGGCAAGAAGGAATGCAAGCAGTGATGGCTAGTGATTTTGCTATTGCTCAGTTCCGCTTTCTTACTGATTTACTGCTTGTGCATGGACGGTGGTCATATATTAGATTATGCAAGGTTTGGATTTCTTTTAATGTACAAAAAACTTAACATCTGTTGGGTGGTTAAAAGCTTGACAAATCTTATTGCCTTTTTTCAGGTTATTACATACTTCTTTTACAAGAATCTTACATTCACTTTGACTCAATTTTGGTTCACCTTTCAAACTGGATTTTCTGGTCAAAGGTTTTATGATGATTGGTTTCAATCACTGTATAATGTCATATTCACCGCCTTGCCTGTAATCATTGTTGGCCTTTTTGACAAGGTACTCTATTCTTTCGAGACAATTAATAATGCCAAATGTTACTGCATCTGTAGAATAAATTATTATTTCGGTCGTTGCGTTGTTACTGCATATTTATGCACGAGGGGTGTATATCACTGCATCTTCTCTATATTCACTAACTTTGATAACTGTTTTTGATTGTTGACTTGTGTATTTTTTTTTATCAGGATGTCAGTGCATCCCTGTCCAAGAAGTACCCTGAACTATACAGGGAGGGAATAAGAAATGTCTTTTTCAAATGGAGGGTTGTGGCAGTATGGGCTTTCTTCTCTGTTTACCAATCTTTAATCTTCTATTATTTTGTCACGACCTCCAGCGATAGTGGTCAAAATTCATCTGGAAAGATGTTTGGAATTTGGGATGTCAGTACAATGGCCTTTACTTGTGTAGTAGTGACTGTCAACTTGCGTCTGCTTATGATGTGTAATTCAATCACAAGGTGGCATTATATTAGTGTTGGAGGAAGCATTTCAGCTTGGTTTATATTTGTCTTCGTATATTGTATTATAGATCATAAGGTGGGTGTTTTCTCCTTAGCTGATAACTTTTCGTTTATTCTCTTAAGATTTCTATCAAATTATTTGAGATATGCTAACGTATTTATTTTTGCTGCAGAAAAATCTGTATTATGTCATATATGTCTTGATGAGTACCTTCTATTTCTACCTGACACTTCTGCTAGTCCCCATTTTTGCGCTATTCGGCGACTTCGTTTACCAAGGGTAAGAAAATGAGATCCTTATTGCAGTCAGCATCTTTTCTAAAGAGGGCCAACCTAAGAAAATGAAATCTTAAAGAACATGAAAATATAGAAAATTAGTCTTGGCTTTGCAACTAAAGATGGCCAAACTAAGCGCCCATCTTGGTTTCTGCCCAATTGACCTACTGTTTTTAGGTGTTCTATTATTTATGAATTAATCAATGTCATTTGGATACAGGATCCAAAGATGGTTCTTCCCTTTCGACTACCAGATTATTCAGGAAATGCACAGGCATGAGCCAGAAGGTAGAAGCAGGGATGATTTACTGGAAATTGGAAACCAGCTCACGCCAGATGAGGCAAGGAGCTATGCCGTAGCTCAACTCCCACGGGAGGTATCAAAACACACTGGGTTTGCTTTCGACTCGCCTGGATACGAGTCCTTTTTCGCTTCCCAGCTAGGAGTGCATGCCCCTCAAAAGGCATGGGATGTTGCTCGGAGAGCCAGCATGAAGAGGACAGTGAAAAAGAAATAAACTGAAACAAGGGTTATTTTTGTATAAATTTTCATTTTGAGGTTGAGGCGTAGGAAAATTTGTAAATTAGCTGTGCCATATCATTAGATCTAGTTCTTCGATATACTTTTCCTTCCACCTCTAGTATTTGTTTTGTCTTCCAGGAACTGTAGTGGTTTCCAGGGTTTGTCACGGTTGTACATTTACATGATGTAAACTTAGAGAAATTCCATTCTTTTTGATAGTGCAAGCCAAACCGTTCCTCCACTTTTGATTCTATAATTTATTCTTTTATCTTCTTTTAATCAATTGTGAGAATGTTCACGTTCTTCAGCACGCACTATATCCTTGTGTTGCATTGGCTTAAAACAATGCCGTTTGGCTTTAAATGAGAAACTAAAATTGATAAATAAAACACGTGGATCAAGGGAATTATCAGTCAATAACAGAGACGAGAGAAACAATACAGCTAAATTCATTCAGATGTGCAGTCCTCTTTCTCAAAAGTACAGGTTCAGCCACCTTCTTCAAATGAGCTGAAGAACCTTGCCATCTTTTCTGAAAGGGATTGCTGGCTTTCATTTAATGATTCTTCATCTCCCTCATACTCATCATCACCTTCATAGACCAAATGGATCCCCCACTTCTTCAGCTCAACCCCTTTCATCATCGGTGGCTCTCTCTGTATCACACGTATCTTATAACCATCTTTCAACTGAGAAACCAAGGGATGGTGAATTGGGTATCGGCACAAATGAACTTGGTCTTCATTTGTATTTGGCACTCCCAATAACATCAAAGCTGAAGTGAAGGTAGGAAAATCCAGTATGAGGATCTGTGCTAGAATGTCTACTATTGCAGGGAGTTCTTCTCTTATGTCATCTGGTATTTGCTGGTTGAGACAGACCACAACACCTATGATCACACTTTCAAGGACACGGTTTTTTCTTTTGGAGAATGTAACCACATCTTGCACAAACCAGTCTGGTATCTTGCTCCCAGGCATGCTAAGATATCGTATTTTCCTCATGTAGCTCTGCAACAAAATTTTCCAAACTTTCTTACATTTGTGTGCCTATAAATAAATATATAATACACAGAAACAGAGAGATAAGAGAGAGTTGAGAGAGCACCTTAGCAAGTCTTTGCTTAATAGCTGACGAGCAAGCAGTGCAACCACTTGCATACAACCTCACCAAAGACTTCAAGCATTCAAGTCCTGGAATATCCACAACTTTCTCACAACTTGTAAGGGTCAGCATCTTTAAGTTCTCCAGGTTTGAAATATCAGCGATACTTTCTAATGCAGTACAGTTTGCAACATCAACTTCTTCCAAACTTGAGGGAAGCGGAGGCAAAGCCTTGAGCTTTTTACAGTGAGGTAACAGAAGTTTTTTGAGAAGAGGCAGGTCCCTCAGGCTGGCTGGAAGGCTATAAAAGTTATTATGGCCTAGATTCAATATTTCGAGTGATGACAACTTCTCGAAATCATCTGCAATTTTACTAGATATATTACAAGCACCAGCATGCAGTTCATATAGCAGTGATAGATTTGAGAAGGAAGTGGGGAGCATAAAATTAATCTCTTCTGTTTCTTCCCTCTTTTGATGCTTCTTTCCCATATTTAAAACCATTAAACTGGAAAGCATTCCAAAGCTTTCGTGTAGTTCTGTCACTGCAGTTTCCTCCATCAGCAATCTGTGCAAGGAATTCAATTGTCCTATTGAAGCTGGAAGCTTGCAGAGGTGTTTACATCCGTTCAACTGTAACATGGTAAGGTTTTCCAACTTCCCTATCGATTCTGGCAACTCAGTAATATCAGCTTCAGTTATGACTATTGTAGTCAATGCCCTCATGCTTCCAATTGATTCTGGTAACGATCTAAGAAATCCACATTTCCTCATCTCAAGCTTCTCAAGTGACTTCAAGGCACCAATCTCATGTGGAAGTTCTGTGATTAATGTCTGATCTATTTTTAGCACAACTAGAGAATTCAAACCTCCAATTGAATCAGGCAATCTGCTCAAAATTTGACCGTGTCCTGTTGATAATTCCTTCAAGTTTGATAATGAACCAATGGACACAGGAAGTTCTTTGATTCCGCTACCATAAGTATGAAATTCCATTAACGAACTGAGGTTGCCAATGGAATCAGGAATAGTTGTCAGTGATTTACAACAGAGCAAACTTAGTTTCTCAAGGTTTGCCAAATATCCAAAGGAAACAGGTAGTTTTTCTAAAGCAGAATCGTTGAGGGAGATTTCTTTCAGAGAATGCAACTTTCCTATCAACTCAGGTAGCCCTTTCAAATGTTTGCAACAGTTCAAGCTGAGCTTTTCGAGTTTTGAAAACCGGAAAATAGATTCAGGAAGACTTTTTACAGCAGTGCCATCAAGGAGAAGTTCTTTTAATGATACCATGCTGTCCATGTTGCTTGGCAGTACTTTCAGTTGTAAGCAACCAGAGAGGATTAGGTTCTCAAGTTTTGTCAGGCCGGAGACATCATGTGGAAGTTCAATGAGGTTTTTACAGTCTCGAAGGTTCAAGTGGACCAATGTACGCAAATTCCCAATCGAGGCATGAAGCTTAGTCAGTTTACTGCAACGCTCAAGATTAAGCTTTTCCAAGGCCCGATTCCCAGATAAATCAGGAATGGTGGTTAGGTTAAAGCAGCCGTTTAGATTTAAGAGCATCAATTTCTCAGCCACCTGGAAAAGAATAAAGTGTAAGAGCATTACCAAAATGCATTAGTTGTGCCTTAGAAATAGAAAGAAAGAGACAGAGATACAAGGCAGACACTTATGAAGATCAGTGATACAATTCTTGCTGTCACAATTATAATGATGAAGATGATGGATCAGATAGTGAAGCATATACCTTGTTACCGCGCCCATGCCACAAACTTTCAATTTTGCTGCCTTGAAGATCAAGGACAGCAAGTTGGCGAGGGGAAAAATCCGAAGGAAGAGATTTCAGAGGACAACCTTTCCACTGTAACCACTTCAACTCTGCAGGAAGAAACTTGAAGCGGCCTTCCAAATTCAGATAATTAATTTGAAGCAGTCTAAGATTGACCATTGCTCTCAGGGGTCTAGAGAAAATTGTAACCTCTCTCTTTTTCTCTGCTTTAGTTTGGAGATATGCTTTGTATCTTTCTTTTAGGTATGTAACTGCAGAGGTAAAAGTTGGGCCTCTTCGAAAGTTATCCCAAGAAATTCTGTCCCCACTTGGATCCCCCACCGATCTTTTCATTGATTCCAAGTCTAGGACTATCCCCTGTATACATCTTGTTCCCTATTATCAAGGTATGGAAAATATATAAGCAACTGAGTGAAGAAAAATAATAATGCATCATCCTTATAAGTTATAAGACATTCAAGCCTCTTCTACATCTAAATCCAGCTAGAAGAATATATAAACAATAAAAATAGTAGTGCTGGAATCTCTACCTTATCATCCTTGAAGACATTCAATATTTCATCATGATCCCAAAGTCTACTACGCATGCCAGGATCTAAAAGGTTTTCCTCTTTAACGATTTGTCTTCCCATGTCTCTAACTTCATCATGCATCCACAATATACCGTCTCCATAAACTTTAATGAGTGATCTTGCTACAAGGTCAGCAATTGCTATCTCACCATCAAAACCACAACCTTTCAATATGTCAATTGCATCTTCTCTCCTCATATCCATTTTTACAAATAAACATGCAATGTCTAGAAAGATGCACTTCTCTTGCTCGTCTAGTGCATCATAACTTATCTTTAACACATCCTGAAGATTGCGTGGACGAATCTGTTTCAGTTTCTGCAGAGCATCTCTCCATTCCTCTATTCTCCTCTTATCAAATAGGTAAGAACCAAATACTTCAAGAACCAATGGTAGCCCACCTGTGAGAGACATAATTTGCTCAGACAGAGTTAAGAAAGTATCTGTGGGTTTTTCTCTTCTCAGTGCATGGTAACTAAAAAGTTGAAGTGCCTGAGAGAAATGCAACTCCCTGACCTCATACAACTCGTTCACAAGATGACTGGGTAAGACTTCTCTATCTCTTGTGGTAACAATAATTCGGCTTCCTTCATAAAACCATTGTCTGTTGCCAACTAAAGCATTTAGTTGGTTTACATTATCAACATCATCCAAGACAATAAGAACTCGCTTCTCGTATACAATTGCTTTGATTGCAGAAATACCAGTATTAAGTTCATTTACAGACATGGTATTAGAAGAAAGACTACCAATAAGTCTGTTTTGAAGTGATACTAAACCCTCATGCCCTGCTGAAATTTCTCTAACATTTGAGATGAAACTGTGGCACTCAAAATAACCCACAAGTCTATTAAAAAGAGCCTTGGCAAGTGTTGTCTTGCCAACACCACCCATGCCATGAATTCCGACAACTTGAATGCCGTTGGATCTAACATCTAACAACCTCATCACGTCTTCAATCCGGGAATCAAGTCCCACTGTGTATGCATCAAGACCTACTGGGGTTTTGTTTATTTCAGTCAAAACCGTTTTGACTAACAATTGAATCAACTCTGCTTCTTTGCTGTCAATATACATGATCACAAATACATTACTTAACCCCTTAGGGTGATAAGCAAAACATAAACTATAGCCACTATAAATTTTTGCATATCTATAGAAAGCAAACATAAATGTTTAATTGTAAAAGAAAACTGAGAATTAATTGTATCGGTTACAGACAAGTTTATCTTGAAAATAACTAAATCTTGAAAAGTATAAAGGGATCAAACTTTCTAACCATTCTAGCTGGTCATATAATGTGGCAGTTTTCATTAATTATTATGACCATCTTTAACTAACAAATCAACTGCAAATCATGTGATCAGTGACCATACAAGAGGAAGAGGGCGTAGAATGAAAACCCCAATTAGTTAACACACGAAGCAGCTATTTGCGAAAACAATTGGTCCTCATAAACAAGCCAAAAGTCTAACACTTCAGAATGTAAATCTGAATGAGTACGACAGTGAGGTGAGGAAGATACATGGGAATTTAAATTACTATATAAAATTGATCTTTACCAAATCGCCCAATTTAAATCACTATATTATATATGAATGAATGAATAAACAAAGTGAAAAGAATACTCCACCACACTTATTTAATTAATGCTTCCAAAACACTTTGTTATATCTTAATGTCATAGGATATACCAAAACCTTAAACATTAGATAACTAAATCTCTAATCATCTCAATTTTTGCATGTTGATGGGAATGATCAGCATGAGCTAGGGTTTAACAGGTTTTCTAACCCATTGAGTGGGAATTTAGTTATGAATCATGATTATAATTTAGTACTATTACTAATTCAATTCAATTAATTACTACCTGGCGTTGAAAATATACCCAGCTGTACCACCGACTTTCGCCATGGCACTCCTCCACCCAGAGACGACGGCGTTTCCGAACATTTGCTCATGAGCTCTAAAATGCTCTGCAAATGGGCCCCTCTGCCGTCGAACGTCGGAGGGGGCCACTTGGTAAAACACAGGTAGAATCATCAGGCGCAGTCTCCGGCTGCGCTCGCATATCTTAGCCAGCTCTTCAAGGCACCACCTTGAATCGGCATATCTCGGCGACAGGACGACGATGGCCGCCGCCGAGTCTTCGATCGCCTCCAGCAGACTAGAGGCGATCTCGTCCCCGCGGTTCAAACCGTCGTCGTCTCGGAAGACTCGGACGCCGTGTTTCTCGAGCGCCTCGTAGATATTCTTCGTGATTGTTGCGCGGGTGTCTTCGCCTCTGAAGCTCAGGAACACGTCCCAGCGTAGCCGGAAACCTCCCGGGTTTGACGAAACGGCGTCGGCGTCGTCGTCTTCGACAACCATTTCTGCTTTACTTGTTATGCGTACGGAGAAATATGTAGATGGCAACAAAAAGGATTGATAATTTGAGTTGAAAGCTACAACTTAATTATTATTGTGTTAATTAATAGAGTTTTGTTATAAATCTATTGATTGTGGATGACTACCATAATATCACTCATAATATCAATCATAAAACACATCATAAGAAATTAAGCTAAAAATACACAAAAGCTATTTTAGGAGCTCTTTATGAAATTTGAACTCCAATCATAAATATTATAATTTTTTTTAACTCTTTATGAAATTTGAATTCCAATCATAAATATTATAATTTTTTTTAACTCAATACAACTGGTTCATCACAATTAAAAAATAATATAAAAAATTAATTAGCATTAATTAAAAGTTTAAGTAAGCATAAAACAAAGGAGTATTAAATTATAAGGATTCACTATGAGTTCTTTCTCTCCTCAAATTTAGGAGCTCTTAGAGCATCTCCAAGGGAGATGTCAAATAACAAACATCAAATTTAAATTTGATGGCTAATGTGGCAATTTGACATCCTATAAGCTTCACACTCCATTCGATATGTCAAATTAAATTATTATTTTATTACATTTTAGTGTTGATTTATTTTTAATTAAAAAGAAAAGAAAATAAATAATAATAAAATATTCATTTGACATCTTGCTTTTAGGATGTAAAAAATAACATCTTAATCTCCAGCTTTCATTCCACATAAGTTTTGACACATCGGTTGGAGTGATGTGAGATGTTATTTTTAGCCGTTAAATGTCTATATGGCACTTTTGACACATTGGTTGGAGATGCTCTTAGAGGTCTTCATATTTTAGAAGGTGGATAAGGAGTATGGTTGGAGTTGTATTTTTATAATTCCTCCCTAAAATTTGTCTAAGGAGGTAATTTAAGGAGCCTATTGTGGATGCTCTAATATCGTTATAACATATGCATTAAGTATTGTATTTAGTACATTTATGAGTTGTAATTATGTGTTTGTAATCTACCAATAATGGGTGGTGAACGTTTGTGTAGAAAATGATTTCCCTTGATACAAATATGTTTACAGTGTACAGCTATATATGAGATTTGTTTGACTGTTACAAGAAGTTATAAATAGCATTAAAGACTATAATTACAAAGAATTAAAACTGATCTTCAGTTACACAATCAATTTTGATTGAGAAGAGGAAATCTCTCTAACACCTTCCCTCAAACTTGGCGGGCCTGCATGAACAAGTTTGCGAGTAAGAAGAACATGATGATGCTTGTGAAGAGGCTTGGTGAGAAGATCCGTAGGCTGATCTATTGAAGGGATAAAGCAAACATGATGGCTCCCAAGTGCGACTTTCTCACGAACAAAGTGGTAATCAAGTTCAATATGTTTAGTGCGGGCATGGAACACCGGATTAGAAGCCATGTAGGTAGCACTGAGGTTCTCACAATGCAAGAGAATGGGAACTGAATTCGAGAACCAAGTTCATAAAGCAAGAAGGCTAACCAAGTAGACTCTGCACTAGTATGGGAAAAGGGAGCGATACTAGGACTAGCACATGGAACGAGCAACGGTAGGTTGCTTTTTAGAGCACCAATGGACCAAGTTGGTGCCAAGATAAACAAGATAACCAGACGTTAAACGACAAGAGTCTGGACAACCAGCCCAATCAGGCATCAACATAGGCAGCAAGATAAGTAGGATGGCATTGAGGACCAAAGAACAAGCCATGATCAAGTGAGCCTTTGATGTAGCGAAGGATGCACTTGGCAGCAATCAAATGAGGTGTGTGTGGCTAACTCATGAACTGAGCGATAGAATTAACAGCGAAAGCAATGTCAGGACGAATGATTGCCAAATACTGCAAGGAGCCAACAATTTCCCGAAAGAGAGATGGATTGGAAAGAAGGTCACCATCATTAAAAGTGAGAATAGCCTTTGCTGACATTGGAGTACTAACTGGTTTACTAAGCAGCATATCATGCTTCAGAAGAAGATCATACGCATACTGAGTTGACTGATATGAACACCTTTATTTTGAGATGTAACCTGAAACTAAGAAAGTAGTGTAGATTTCCAAGATCTTTGATGTCAAAGCCCCGACCTAAAGCATCAATAAAACTTTGTAAAAGTCTATCATCACTGCATGTGATCACAATATCATCAACATAGAGGAGAAAATAAATTGTATGACCCCCAAATTGGTGAACGAACAGAGATGAATCAACCAAACTCTGAACAAAGCCAACTGATAGTAAGAAGCATGTCATACGATGAAACCACGCATGCAGAGCTTGCTTGAGGCCATAGATGGCCTTGTTGAGCTTGCAAACATGAGATGGCCGCGATGGGTCAATGAATCCCGGTGGTTGAGTCATATACACATCTTCTTTAAGAAAGCCATGAAGGAATGCGCTCTTGACGTCTAATTGACGAAGTGACCAGCGTCGAGATACAGCAAGAGAAAGCACAACACGAATAGTTGCAGGTTTAATCATAGGTCTAAAGGTATTTGTGTAGTCTATACGTTGTTGTTGATGAAATCCTTTAGCCACAAGTCGCGCTTTGTGACGTTCAATAATGCCATCTGTATTGTGTTTTACTCGGAACACCCATTTGCAGCCAACAAGATTTTGAGATGAAGATGCGGGAACCAATGTCCAAGTGTTGTTTTCAGCAAATCATTGATTTCATCAACCATTGTAGCACACCATATCTCATGTTTAGAAGCTTGAGTGTAGCATGTAGGCCTCCAGTTTCAATGATAGTGAGGAGAGCACGAGGAATTGGATATTTGACAGTGCCATCTGTGCGAATTTTGGGCTGCACAATATCGTGTTGTAGCCGTGTCCTCATGGGTGGAGAGGGTGGCGGTGCAAGAAGGGACTGAGGAGCGGCTGGTGAAGTTGTGGATGGTGCCGGAGGATCGGTGACAGGCGGAGACTCACCAGAGATCGGCGGTGGAACAGTTGCAAGGTAGGGGCAGATGGCTGGAGAGAGGTGGATGCAAACGGTGAAGAATCTGGGTGTAATGAACGACATCACTGATAAGTGAGGATGGGGGCGGCGGTGGACGCCGGAGGGGGACGGAGCCGACAATGCTGGAATTGGGAATTCAATACCCACTTCACGCGGCTCTGGTTGAGACACAGAAGGAGATTGTACGGCAGGTACAAGTAGAGGTGTCATTCTCAGCATGCAGGTTTAGGCCAAAAAAAGCGGGATGAGGGAGATTGAGTCCTGGGCTGGACAAGAGTGTGAACTCCAATGGGCCAGCGTTGGGAACTAAATGTGCCTGCAACTGTTTGTAAGGAGAAATTGTTTCGTTAAAGATAACATGCCTAGAGATATAGACACGACCAATGGTAGGATCTAGACAACGATAACCTTTGTGTTGAGAATTGTAACCGAGAAAGACACACTCAATGCTACGACTCAAAAGTTTATCAGAGACATAAAACCCAAGATGAGGAAAACAAGAACAACCAAAAACGCGAAGAGAGGAATAGGAAGGCAGACTGCCATAAAAATGAGTATGTGGAGTATCCCAATTAAGAGTGGGTGTGGGAAGAAGATTAATAAGATAAAACAGAGGTTAAAATAGCTTCGACCCAAAGATTATGTGGAGCACCAGAAGTGAGAAAGGGACTCCAAGTCATTGTGGCAATATGGCGATGCTTGCGCTCGGCAACGCCAATTTGTTTTGGTGTATGGGGACAATAATGAGAAAAGACATTATTGGCATATTCAGTCCCATTGTCACTTTGAAGAAATTTAATGGTATGGTGAAAGATATTTTGAATCATGGCAACTAAAGTTTGAAAATGAGTTAGGACTTCATTTTGCGACGCATGGGGTAAATCCATTTGACGACGGATGACCCAAATGATTGTGCCAGATAGAGGAGTGAACAGAAGCAAGGGCTTGTAGAGGGGTGGAGATGCTTGACAAAGTGAGCGAATATAGACCATCTTTACAGGGGCCCTGAAACAATAGACGACCAGTACGTAAGCAATAGATTTGATAGAAGTCAGGTGCAAAAAGAAAGAAAACAAGATTGTCTTTAGTGAAACGAGCAATAAATAGAAGATTTTTATGAATGGATGGAATACGAAAGACATTTTGTAAAGTGAAGTTGGAAGAGCCTAATGAAAAAGGAAGGTTACTAGTATGGGAAACGGGCATTGAGTCCCCATTACCCATATATACATTATGCGGCCCACCATAAGGTTGAGGATTATTGATAGGCATGGTTGTCATGTGATGGGTTGCACCTGTGTCCGGGTACCAATTTGGATCAGCAACATAATGTACTCCAGCAAAAGAGCAGCAGTATTTGGGCAAGAAAATCTATGTGGACATTGAGAAAACCCATGTTGATTTGTGATAAGACCCGCCCCGAATTTTCTCGGAACCCGGGATGAATCCTGTGGAATTTCCGACATCACACCGATGCCGAGCCCACATACTAAAGAACCAGACTTTCTGTCGAAATTTCGCAGAGTCTTCCTGTAAATTTGACTTATCCCAAATTTTCAACCTGTTTAAAAACACAGTTTATAACCCAACTGGCAGCATGCATTCAAAACAAATTAATAGTTTACAACAAAGGCCTCTGGCCGTCAATAATTTCAAATAGAACCACACTTTAAACACACTCACTTAGTCCAACGGGAAAATGAATATTTATTCAATCAAGCCTCGTTTTCAATCGAGCTTTAAAAACCATCGACAAGGTCGATACCAAACTTAACCAAAAACCAATAGAAGTGAGACTAGATCCAAACGAATAAATTAAAGTTCTAGAAGTTTCTTTAGTTCGCGGCTGCACCTAGGTGGGACCCCATGCTACCTACGTACCCTTATTGAGGGATCAAGTCACACGTAGTTCTTCCATCCATATTCACGAACCAGATAATATACAATCATTTTCAGTATTACAAATAAGTTATATCCTAGAATTATCTTTTCCCTTTAATGTAAATCACATCATACCAAACATAATTCTTTTAAATATTAATCTTTCCCCAACATAGTAAAATAATCCATTTTTCCTTCTCTATTACTTTACTACACGCCGGAAAGTCCAACGCCATGCGTAGTAAGGTAATAGTAACCCAAGTATATGGATCCTCTATCACACGTCGGTTAATCCAACGCTACGTGTGATATTCTCACTTTCCTGAGAATATATGAAATCAACCAAAACAAAACCCTTTTTCTTCAAACCCGACTTCCCAAAGAAAAACTCTCAATGACATATGTAAATATAGTATACGATAATTATATATGTATATATATGATAGTGTCACACTGACTTTAGTACTAGGGAAACAATCCAACGTGGGGATTGTTTGGCCAGTCCGCAGGATTTCAAGTTTCTATCTTGCGTCTAGGGATGAGTGGTACAATCGAGGGACCAAACTCTACAGCCCGCATGCCGGATAATCCAACACCTCGTTGCCGTAAGGTAACTAGTATTTCAATGAGCCAACACGCCGGAAGATCCAAAGCCACGTGTGGCCCGACCTAACCATGTTCCATGTGCGCAAATTGCTTTATCACACACTGGAAGATCCAACGCCACGTGTGATAAACTAATAATATAACCATACCTGACCACACGCTGGAAGATCCAACGCCACGTGTGGCAAGGTAACTAATATTTCAATGAGCCCACAAGCCGAAAGATCCAACACCACGTGTGGCCTAACCAAACCATATTTTACACGCGCGGACTACTTTATCACACGCTAGAAGATCCAATGTCACGTGTGATACTAACAACAAAATCATATATGCCCACACGCCGGAATCATTCAACGCCACGTGTGGGTACAACACACAAGGGAGGGTACTTAGCATAGTGCAAACACCTAATCACATATCATTTCGGGATTAGCATAGTGCAAACACCTAATCACACAAGGGTGGTGAGGATGCTGACGATTTGTTGGTCGACGGTGAACCACGTATCATTTTGGGATTATGAATAGATTGTGCTGGTTGAGTGTCGATGATAGTAGCCATGGTGGTGAGAAATGGTGCCATCAACATATCCCCAAAATTTGGCATCATGAAGGTATAGTTTGATTTGCTGAAGCCAGGTGAGGTAATTGGTTTCAGGAAGTTTGGTGAATTGAACAGTATTTTGGGAGGGAGCAGTTGAGGAAGAGGTGGTGGCCATGGGAAAGAAAGAGGGGGAAAAAAAGGGACGCTAAGGGACGCTAGAGGCAGGTGAGGATACTAGACTTAGGCTGATACCATGTAGAAAATGATTTCCCTTGATACAAATCTATTTACAATGTTCAACTATATAAGAGATTTGTTTGACTGTTACAAGTAGTTATAAACAGCATTAAATACTATAATTACAAAGAATCAAAACTGATCTTCAGTTACACACTCAGTTTGATTGAGAAGAGGAAATCTCTATAACAGTTTGTCTATTCACGAAGCCAACAAATAGTAAGTATCAAAGATGAATGATATATAAGAACAAATTCTTTGTCTTTATCTTTCTCTTTCTCTTAGACCCCATTTGGTTCATGGGAAAGAAGGCTTGAGGATGGGAAATCAATTGCTTTCCCATGTTTGGTAAGTCTAGGTATGGGAAATGATTACATGGCACATGGGAAAGAAAGGGGGCAAGTGAAGCCCTCCTCCCAACTTGGGTTTTGTTTTCCCTTTTCATGAGAAAGTTTGGGGAAATGAGCCAACATTAAATGCACATTTTTCAGGACCATTTTGTCCCCATTAACAATTTAAAATTATAATATATCATTAAATGCTTTCTTTTTTTATTTGATTTAGGCTTAAGTGCTCCAGTGCCCCCTGAAACATTGGTCAATTCCCACTAAACCCCCTTAAAGTTAAAGTGACCCACTTTGCCCCATTGGCCAAGGTTTCGTGTGTCACTTAATCACTTTCCGTGAATGCCATCCCAAATTCCGTTACAATGATGACGTGGCAGGGGTATATTGGTCAATTCAACTGAGCTGGGATTTTTCTCACCAATCTGAGGTTGTGACGTGTACTTGTGGACCCCACCTCTAACAACGGAGAAGATAAAACCCCAAATTGATCTAAGCTGCCTGGCGCGAACCAAAAATCAGAGGTTGGGTTTCTACGAATTGAAGACGAGACCTAAAGTAATTGACGGAGGGGAAGAGTTGGATGTGGTGGCACCGCGTTGCTTTTGTGGGAAGATAGCTCACTTACAAACTTCGTGGATTGAGGCCAACCCACATCGAAGATTCCATGTTTGTCCAAAATCATCAGGGGTAAGTTTTGTTGTTCAAAGTCTGTGAATTGTGTTATAATTTTCTTATTAATTGCTATTAATGGTTTATGCAGAGGAGGAAAAATGATGTGTGTTTTTTGTTTGGGTGGATGTTGAATTTCCACCTTGAGAGAAGGCTCTGGTGACTTGGCTACTTAGAAGATTGAAGGAACTTGAAAAGGACGTTGGACGTCATCATTTAAGAGAAAGAAAGTTAATGGGTTGCCTTATTCTTTCATGGGGTTTAGTAATTATGTTGTTGTTTTGGCAATTTCTGTAAAATTTGCCACAAAATTTGGCCATTAGAGGTTGGCGATGGAGGAATTAGGCTGATTTTAGAAGTCTATATTTTGCAACCGTATGTAAAATATCATGCATTGGTACTTATCTAATGATAGATGAACATGGTTTGATTTTGCAACTGTATGTAACAATGTATTAGTACTTATCTAATGAATGTGGTATTTGAACACAATGTGGGAGTCAGTTTTTGGATTCTGGTACTTTTGTAATGGTATCAAAAGAATTACCAAAACAACAGTACCTCCAACACTTCCTAGAAGGTACGAAAACAATAGTTAACAAATCAACAAATCACCACGAAAACAATAGTATACAAATTAACTTATCTAATGAATACCTGGAAACAGTTTATAACATTGATCAAAATGCATCAAGCTGGAAAAGGTTTATAACATCGATCAAATCCTCACAGTTTATAACATCCAGTAAATCCTCACAGTTTATAGCATTACTTTAAATCTGGACCTATGATCAAAATGAATACCAGTACTTGATACTATTGAAAGGTTTGTCCTTAACACTTGTCCTTAACAGTTAGACTTGCAAAATAACAGTTGAATGAAAAGGTCTTGATAAGAGGCATTTTAACAAAACACAGAACACTTGCACATCATCAGAATCTCCAAGGCTGATAACCATCCAACAAATCCTTCATATTGGTAAATTTCTTCCTCTTGGTAGGAGATTTGAACATCTTTTTGTTTGTACCAGTGCCAAAAGGGTGTGATGAGCTTGCACTTGGTGAGATCCATGCACAGTTTGAGAAGTTTGGGCAGGTTGAGAATATTGGCTAGTTTGAGAACCTGGACAAGCTTGCACAGATTCACTTCCTTACACAGATTGAGATCCTTGCACAGTTTGAGAACTATCCTTCCTTTTGGTAAATTTAATCCTCTTTGTAGGAGACTTGAACCTCTTTTTGGGCAATTTGCGAAGCTTGGGCAGTTTCAGAAGTATGTGGAGTTTGAGAAGATTGGGCAGTTTCAGAATATTGGGCAATTTAAAAACATTGGCCAGTTTCTAACCTTCAACTGACCTAAAAATTGAAGCACAAGGCAATTTACATCAACTACATCCCATACCTCTTCCTCTAAACATATATCAAAGGAAAGTCACTTACAGGTTACTTGGCTCTTGATTGTCTTGTAACCCTCTTGGTTGATATGGTGCCAATTGTTTTCTTCACCTTTTGTTTAGATGGGACCTAACATAAGAAGATAATCACTTAAAATTAAATAATAAAGATCCAAAACAATTATATTTACAATGTTTTTTTGGGAAAAGATAAACCTGACTGCTAGTGCCTTCTTTTGCCTTAGGGCAGTTCATTCTATTATGTCCTCTTTGTCTACAAATTGAACACTTGGTTTCCAAGTTATACCTCTGCAACTTGGTGGCTGTAGGATTAGATGTGCGTGGTTGTTCACCTGCTGATCTCATCCTCTTCTTCCTTGGTCTTCCACGTTTTTTATGATAAAGTGGTGGCATCAAATGAGGCATATGACGCTTAGGCCACAAGCCTTCACTTGTCATTGGGTAAACCATTGGACTGTAAGCTCTCATAAAGACTTCCTTCTTGTAACAATCATCAACATAAGCAATATGATCCCTATTTAATTACCCAATGGCAGCACAAGCATGCTTGCATGGGATTCAAGTGATATCCCATCTCCTACATGAACAAATATGCCTTGCTAAATCAACCACAACCTGACTTCCATCATGGTTTTTGACTTCATATAAACTCTCCCCAGCAAGCTTTTGAATGCACCAAGCTGATTCTCTCTTCGTTTTCTCTAAAATGCCAAAAATCCTTGGACCAATGTCATGTTTCCATCTCTCACAAGATGCTCTTCTAGTTGCCATGAACAATATAATATAGTATCTAATCCTCTTTAGCATGGTTAAAATGGGTTTGTCTTTGGCTTCTACAAACAAGGGCACCATTAAAAGCCTAACACATATTATTTAAAAGGATGTCACACTTGGAATGAGTTTTAAAGTAAGCTTTACACCATTGTGATGGATCTAAGGCCGCCACCCCATCAAATGCAGCTTGGCTCAACTGTCCCATATTTTTCATCTCAGCATCCCATCATGGGATGGTTGTGCTCCTTGCAATTTTCTCCATTTGCAATTTCAACACCAATCCTTTGTGACCAGCAAGAATTTTTTTTAATTCTAAGTGTGTTTCAGGCAGTGTCTGTGCTCTGAGCATTTGAAAAATGATCATCTACTGCAAATCAAGCCTTTTTGCTTGTCTGTGATAAAGACATATCCTATGCTGTTTTCGATTCCAAGGTCCTCTGCCAATAGTTGACAAAACCAAGACCATGTTTCATAATTCTCCACCTCAACCATTGCATACGCAATATGATACATGTCATTGTTAGGATCCACACCAATAGTAGATAGCAATTGTCCAGGGTGATGACCTTTGATATGACAAGCATCAAATCCTATCACTGGCCTACATCCCTACAAAAACCCTTGTTTAACTGTAGCCAAGCAAATATAAATCCTTTAAAACCTTGGCCTATCAGCCTCTAACTCACATTTGATAATGACTGTGCTACCCATATTTGTCCTTCTTAGTTCAGCAGCATAATCCCATAATAACTCATCCTGTTTTTCATAAGTCCTCTCAGTTATGGATGTGGCCTTCTGCCTTACCCTATATATTTGAGATTTAGAAGCTATCACAGACAAATATTCTCGTACCTAATGCTTAAAAGTTCCCATATCCCAATTATGCATTCTAGATAGTTGAGTAGCATATCTCTGAGCTAACCATGTTGAGTTAGCATGAAAGTTGTGGTCAACTGTCCCACAATCATGCACGTCAATGAGCTTCTTCACTTGAACCCATTCACTACCATTAGGGGTGGCAATTTCCGACTCGACCCGTTACATGACTCGAAACCCGCACGGGAAAAAACACGACCCAAACACGACCCATTAATAAATGGGTAATTTTGGGTCAACCCACCACTGACCCATTTATAAACGGGTGGGTTTCGGGTCAACCCGCCAACCCGTTTAAATACCTGTTTAACCCGTTTATTAAACGGGTCGTGTCATGGGTCGTGTCAACCCGTTTACTACCTGCCAACCCGCGAAAAAAATTAAGAAAATTAAACCTTCAGCACACCCACTGGGTTTCGAACCCCAGCCACTAACACCTTTCTCCTTGCTCCTTATCCATCTTGGTGTTGATCACTTTGTGATTATATATTACAACATTTGATATTTATAATGTCTTTACAAACTAATGATCACTTAATTATAATTATTACATTTTTATTCCCAAATTATATTTGTTAGTAATTATTCCTTATAATTTGAGTTAAGTATGTATCTAGGGTTTAGGGTTTAATGTTTTAATCCCTAAACCCTAAATCCTAGTTCCTAAACTCTAATCTCTAAACCTAAAACCTAAACCATAAACTATAAACTCTAAACCCTAAATCCTAAAGCCTCAAGGACATGTAACACATCCTTTTGTGAACATTGCAAACGAAATTAATCAAGGACATGTTACTAGTGAGGATATTTAATAATTTCATTACTCTATTAGCTTAGCAAAAACCTCAATAAGTATGTGATGCATTGATATGTGAAGAATACACAAATAAAATCCAAATAAATTCATGGTCATCCTTGCCGAATTGTTGGAGAATGCTATTTATAATAGTTAAACACTAGGTTCTCTCTTTGATTTCTCCCACTAAAAAACAATTAATGGCGTTATTCAAAATGCAAGAATTATTTTCTTTGTTTCTTCTTCATTTTCTTCATTTTTTTAATTTCTCTTTCTCAATCTTTATATATAGAGAGAGGCAAAATGAAATAACTATTTTATATATTAAAAAATATAATTACTTGATTAAATTATCAACATTTAGAATTTTTTATTTTTTTTTAAATTTGCTATTACTTAGCGCCGTTAGTGGGTTAATAGGTTAACCCGAAACCCGCACGGGAAATAAATGGGTCGACACGAAACCCGCACGATTATTAAACGGGTTATAGCGGGTTGACCCGAAATTGACACGAGAAATAAATGGGTCAACACGAACCCGACACGAACACGACCCATTGCCAGCCCTAACTACCATTCACTGCTAAAGAAAAATAAACCCATTTGCAATTCCTTGCACACATTGCCCTCACCCTATCACGATCATTGCATTTGAATTTAATCATCCTCTTGTTTATAATTGAATAGTTCCTAATTGCTTTCCTAAATAGGTTAGTGGTTGCAAATCTTAAACCCAGCTTAAACACAGGGTTGCGCATGTCTGTTTTCTGGACTAAATTCTTCAAATTTAGGCAATTTCCTCTTCCTTTTGTTGTGGTTCCCATCATCCTCGTCATTTGACCTACTATCCAAGCTATGAACATCACATTTAGCTACATTAGTTGGCTCCCCATCTTCATCTACGGGGGCATTTGGGTCTTCAATTGATTTAGGGTGGTCTACATAATTTTCAAATGCTTTATCATCCTTTTTCAACAACTCACATTCATTTTCACTCTGCTCATAAGCACTGTCAACAAAATCAGGGTCATCTTCCTTGTTTTCTTCTTTAGTGTCTTAATTCCTGTCTTCCACATCAGTCTCACCTATATCAGCCCTATTACCCTCATTGTTCAGGGGCCCATCATCATCACTTGAATCCCACTCTTGAACTGTGCAAGTAGGCCCATGATCCTCAGTAAAAGGCCGCCTATCTTTATCATTGTTTAGTGGCCCATTGCCTTCAGTAAAAGCCCTATTTTCATCATTGTTTAGTGGCCCAATATCCTCAGTAAGAGGCCCAATATCCTCATTCAAAGCCACACCTACCTATTCATAATCCTCATTTACTGTAACACCTTCCTCTTCAGTGTGTCGTACATAAATTAGCACCACTCTTTGATAAGAAAGTGGTACCTTATCACACAAACTTAACAGCTCATCATTCGTGTCTATATCCAGTAACTCATCATTTACTACTCATTTAAGTGATACTTTCCCCATGTGCCCAAGTAATTTCACTTGCTTCCACATCTCTAACATATTTATATACTCTACAGGATATCAATCCAAATATCCTATAGACCCTCCAGTATGACACCCCTTGTTGTGTTTGTTTTTCACAATTCTACCACCATGATGCACTTCAAAAGTCACCAACTCTTTGTCATTTACACACAAGCAAAAAAGGTTTGTCTTTAAGAACTACAAAATAGTATTCAAAGCCAATCATTAAAAGCAAGACAACAAACATGGTTCGATTAACGTATTCAAAGCCAACTACAAGAAAACAAAAAGGGGACCACATCAGGAAAGGTATACTGCATATGAACCCACTCTCCCGACAACATATAACACAAAAAGACCTAAAGACTATCCATTTCTGCACACACACAACGCATCACTATAAGATCAAGATTCTTTTCCACATAATAGGACAAGATTCATTTTCAAAAAACATGTCCCTTTTCAGGAAACAAGTCAATTTTCAGAAGAATTACTTACCGTACACATGTTGCACTTCTCTTGCTTCTCGCCAAATGGGCATCGTCGTCGAGTCGTGTCGCTTCTTCTTGCCTTCAAGATTTCGAAACCAACTCACAGCTCTCTCCCTCTCTTGATCGTATGCTCAAACCCTAGATCTTAAATCCCCAAATCTCAATTTTCTCTCTCCCAAGCAGATTTCCTCTTTTCAATTTGAGTTTTTCAGAGATTCCTTTTCGATAGTGGTTTTTTTGTTAGAGGTGGGGTCCACAAATCCACATAAGCAGACCCAATGATCTCCTAAACGACCGTTGTTAGAGGTGGAGTCCACAAGTACACGTCACAACCTCAGATCGGTGAGAAAAATCTCAACTGAGTTGAATTGACAAATATACCCCTGCCAAGTCATCATTTTAACAGAACTTGGGATGGCATTAACGGAAAGTGGTTAAGTGACACACAAAACCTTGGTTAAGGGGGAAAAGTGGGTCACTTTAACTTTGAGAGGGTTTAGTGGGAATTGACCAATATTTCAGGGGGGCACTGTAGCACTTAAGCCTTTGATTTATTATGGGTATAATTGGAAAATTATACAAACTTTGTTTTCCATTCCTACTCAAAACAAACATGGGAAAGGAAATAAAGTTATATCTCCCAGTTACTTTCCCAACATTACCAAATGTGGGAAAGGAATCTTCCATTTCTCATCCCTTGGAAAATGACATGAGAAGTAATTTCCCCTTAGTTTTATAACACGTTATCAGCACAATATTGCTCTTTATATTATTTCTTTATATAAATTTTATTTTTCTATCTAAGCTAGAGTCATCACGTGGTTTAGAATTTTCATGTACTCACCCGCATGACTTCATGATGCTTATGATTCTTTATTTATTTATTATTATTTTATTATTTTCTTTTGATATCTTGGTGTGATAACCATAATAACCACATAGTTATTTCGTATGCATAAACATAGTTAATTGGTATGCATGGTAACCGAGCATAATAACTTGCATTCATATCCCCTAAACAATTGTTATGCATGCATATGCCTAATATACTTGCATAAATGTTTAATGTAGCTATTTGAAAACAAAATCGAATATGAATAATGTATAAGGAATAATTTATTGACATTTTTTCTTTTCACACTTGACATGTTTCTTGTTAAGCTCATATTTTCATACATATACATGCCCAATTTACTTACTCATTTTGCTTAGTTTCTTAGATTTCTAAGTTATTTGCCTCTCTTTGTGTGTTTTGTAGGCCAAGAGAGAAAAAGAGCATAATTCATGCAATCCATGCATATTAAGGGCTGATTGGCATGAGAGGAATACACTTGAGGCATTTGAAGCAAAATGGTGCAAAAACGTGCAAAAACTGGAGCCTGAGTTAGAAGTTCATTTCGGACTTATCTTCTTCATCCGAACTTGGATTGGGCCAATACTTGTGTGGTTGGATCAATGACATTCTGAACCTCAAAATGGACATCTTAAAGTCATCATTTGATTCAGCCCAGCCCAATCCGTGAGCCCATCAATTTACACATCATGCTGACAGGAAGATTAGCTCATTGCATGCTTGGTCATGATGAGCTAGGCATGAGCTATTGGTTTCTGAATGGAAGCTTGGTCATGCTGACATGAGGATGAGCTAGGGCTGCTAGTGGGATTTAGTGGAGTAACAATTTCTGATTATCTAATGCAAGTGTGTTAGGTCATTGCCATATTCAATTCAGATTTCCCACTCCCCTCTCCCTATAAATACCACTTCCATTCCACATTCAATTCACATCCTGAGATCCATCATTTACACTTCCATTGTACACAAAGAGAGGGAAAGTTGAGAGTCACAAAGGGAGAGAAGGGAGAAGGCAGCAGCTGGGAGGCTTTGGCCTCCTGGCAGCCATGAAGATGATTCTTTTCCATCTCTAGCATGCTGTCCTTATCTTCTTCTCCTCCCTTTGTCTTTTATTTTCTTCTTGTATTTCCTTTGTTTTACTTTGTTTTTCTATTATTAGTTGTAATAAACATCTTGCTAGTCTTGTATCATGGTTTGAGTTTATAAAGTTTGATTCCATTCATGAATTCTTCTTCACTGTTTTAATGGAGCTGTTTTGCATCCTTTGACTGATCACCTAAGGTTTTATGCGTTATGCTCTTGTTGGGAAGGTTTGGGGATCATCTTCATTCCATCCATTAGCAACTCATGTGATTTGGTTTCTAGGTCTCCTAATGTAAACACCATGCTTGGGGTCCTTGTGATGTTCAATGCAATTTGATCCAAACACCATGGACTTATTGTGAGCATCTTCATGAGTGAATCAATTTGTTTACTTGCTGCCATAACATGATTAGAACAATTAGGGTGGATTCTAAAACAACACCATCTTGTCCTAGTTATTTTCTTTCTTCTTGTTTTGTTTCTTTTGTTTTCATTTTTGTTTTGTGTAGGAAAACTGAGTTGGATCATTCAATCACCAATCCCTGTGGAATCGACCTCGCACTTACATACGCTAAACTACCAACGGTTCATGCACTTGCGAGTATCACAAGTTGAGGATGCAGCTGAATCTATTTTGGTGCAGCTGAATCTACGCAACAAGTTTTTGGCGCCGTTGCCGGGGATTGGTAACATTGCTTGATTCTATTTGGTTTTCCTACCTTTCATTTATTTTTATCTATTTTTATAACTGGACAGTTTCATGTTTTAAAGTTAATGAGGTTAATTGATAAGTTGTGTTTGTAGTCCAACGGACAAGGACAATTGCCTGATAAGCAAGAGAACTGGGTTTGAGTCCCAGCTTACACAACACAAAAAAAAAGGTTCAAGTAGAATGTTGATTATTTCTAGTTTTTGGTTTCATTCACTTGTTCTTAATTAAATATCTTGTCCAAGTTTACATAAACACCATATGACTCTTGGACTGATTAGTGAATGAATGGGTAGATATTGAAGACAAACACCATGTTTAAATTCTACTTGGTTCTTTATTGTTCTTCTTGTTCTTAATGGGTTTGGAATTTGTGTTTAGACTAAACACCATAGCTAAATGCTTTTTCTGAATACTTGATTAAAACCACACACCATATGGATAATCATATTTGAGAAAGAACGAACTCCATAAGCTAGTTTGATTTACTTTGATGCTTGTTACTTTGAAGCATGGAATTAGATGTTTGTGGTGAAGTTGAATCCCTAATCTTGATGTTTTAGTTTAGTTTATCCTTTTCATTTATGTTATGGTTTCCTAATCAAACAAATCTGAAAATCTGTTTCAAGTTCCTTGTCTTTGTTTAAGCATTTCTGAAGTAGCTCAATAAGAAAGAGGGAGAGAGAGGATACAACCCAATTCATAGAAGCATGGAGTATGGAGTAGCGGAGAAGTCGACCTCCAGCTGCCCTGGCCAACCACGCTCCAGCTAATCACTTCAAAGGGAGCATTCCGATCATATCTCTTTCATTTGTATAATAACTGCTACTCATTCTTATTTTTGTCTCATTTTCTATTTTGTTTTTGTTAGATTTTCGTTTCCTTGATGTGGGAGAAACATGATGAGCAGCTGACCCAAATACTCAAAGAAGAACATGTGCTGCCATACTATGTGCAATACCCTCTCATTGTCTTCAAGGGGAAGTTCTAAACTCTCTTTCTTTCTCTTTTTTCATTTCATTCCTTCACCCTGGATTTCATGTGCAATGCTTCATTCAAGTTTGGGGGTGCTGGAAAGTTTTTTTTTAGTTGCTGGAAATGTTTTTTTAGTTTTTGTGTTCATGTGTCTGAAAACGTAGGCTTCTTCATTGCTACAAAAAATTTATTTTCTGCTACTCTTTTGAAAGTTTGGTCCGCGTTGTGTTCTTCATTTTTTCATGCTGAATCTAACGACATAAAGAACGTTAAATTTGACCAAGTCGTTTGAAAGTTACATGTCAAAACAGATTATATGTTGAAATTGAGCAGAACAGCAATTTGAAACCTCACGTTTTTCTTTTCTGTTTCTTTTCTTTGAGTCATTTTCAGTTTTCCTTCCCACACCAATGATAAATCTTGTGTCTAACTTCTAATATGGCTCTTTGGAATTTGATAAGCATTGTGTTAGGTCTGAATCTTATTCTTTTGCTAGCTAAGTCTCACATAATTATGTTTGAGCTTTCTATGCACTTTAGCCATGATTATACAACTCTTGCATGTCTTACCCAATTGTATGCATTTTTGCTTGTGTGATTCACTGGAATGTTAAGTTATAACTAAGATATGATTTAGGCCATCTTTGTTAAGCCTCTTTTTTTTTCCTCCATCAACCCCTACAATACATATTCTATTGTAAACCATTTTGTGCCCAAACACTTAGCCATTTCTTTCTATCACCTTATCATCCATTAAACATCCTACCATCTAGGGGACATGTAGAGTATGATTGTATTTGAGATTGTAATGTATTCAAGGCAATAAATGAGCTAAAAAAAAAAATCAAAAGAAAAAGAGAAATGAAGTGTGGCCAATGTAGTCACGACCCTAGGGTGATATAAGGAAAAATCAAGGTGATCTAGGGTAAAGAGCCGCAAAATTGGGCCAAATATTATACAAAGTGTGTAAATGTCAAAATCAAATTGTGAAGTGATTCAA
This sequence comes from Prunus fruticosa, assembly GCA_018703695.1. Lineage (NCBI taxonomy): Eukaryota > Viridiplantae > Streptophyta > Magnoliopsida > Rosales > Rosaceae > Prunus > Prunus fruticosa. Next base: position 40,095,827 of record CM031917.1, on the reverse strand, counting down.
TTGCAAAATCTGGTGTTGTGAGCTCTTCAATTTTTGTGCCTTACATGTCAAATGTCAATGATCTTGTTTACATGACATGCTCTACTTTGTTCCTTAGACTTTGTGTTTCATTATCCATTCCTTTTCTAACCATTACATTACATCCATGAGTAAAGTCCTATTGATTTTGGTTTAGCTTGGCAAACTTGTGTTCATTCTTGCAGGAATTCATATCGTTGTTTGAGAAGCATGAGTTGTATCTTCATGGCTACTTCACACACACACCTTGAGCATGATTTTTGTGAGATTGTGGTAGCACTTCAATAATGTTTAGAACTTCCTTAGTGTTTGTTTTGTTCCTTGTTGAGCCATGTCTATGAAGTTTAAATTTCTGTTCGGTTGGAAGGTTAACATTTTTGTTTTTTGTTTTGCTTAAGGACTAACAAATCTATTAAGTTTTCTAACCATTTTGTCTTGTAGAGTTAGAAAAACGTTTGTGGGTATATTAATCTGCTAAACCCTCAGGAGACACATTTCCTCCTACTAGGGATGCCTAGAGGTTTAAAGGCTTGTTGCATACGCTCAATGCAATCGAGTTACCTACGAAAGTGGTCTAGTTAACTTCTTATTTTGTTTTGTTTTTCTTTGTTTTTCTTTTGTTTTGCTCGAGGACTAGCAAAATCTAAGTTTGGGGGTGTGTTAAGCTCATATTTTCATACATATACATGCCCAATTTACTTACTTATTTTGCTTAGTTTCTTAGATTTCTAAGTTATTTGCCTCTCTTTGTGTGTTTTGTAGGCCAAGAGAGAAAAAGAGCATAATTCATGCAATCCATGCATATTAAGGGCTGATTGGCATGAGAGGAATACACTTGAGGCATTTGAAGCAAAATGGTGCAAAAACGTGCAAAAACTGGAGCCTGAGTTAGAAGTTCATTTCGGACTTATCTTCTTCATCCGAACTTGGATTGGGCCAATACTTGTGTGGTTGGATCAATGACATTCTGAACCTCAAAATGGACATCTTAAAGTCATCATTTGATTCAGCCCAGCCCAATCCGTGAGCCCATCAATTTACACATCATGCTGACAGGAAGATTAGCTCATTGCATGCTTGGTCATGATGAGCTAGGCATGGGCTATTGGTTTCTGAATGGAAGCTTGGTCATGCTGACATGAGGATGAGCTAGGGCTGCTAGTGGGATTTAGTGGAGTAACCATTTCTGATTATCTAATGCAAGTGTGTTAGGTCATTGCCATATTCAATTCAGATTTCCCACTCCCCTCTCCCTATAAATACCACTTCCATTCCACATTCAATTCACATCCTGAGATCCATCATTTACACTTCCATTGTACACAAAGAGAGGGAAAGTTGAGAGTCACAAAGGGAGAGAAGGGAGAAGGCAGCAGCTGGGAGGCTTTGGCCTCCTGGCAGCCATGGAGATGATTCTTTTCCATCTCTAGCATGCTGTCCTTATCTTCTTCTCCTCCCTTTGTCTTTTATTTTCTTCCTGTATTTCCTTTGTTTTACTTTGTTTTTCTATTATTAGTTGTAATAAACATCTTGCTAGTCTTGTATCATGGTTTGAGTTTATAAAGTTTGATTCCATTCATGAATTCTTCTTCACCTGTTTTAATGGAGCTGTTTTGCATCCTTTGACTGATCACCTAAGGTTTTATGCGTTATGCTCTTGTTGGGAAGGTTTGGGTATCATCTTCATTCCATCCATTAGCAACTCATGTGATTTGGTTTCTAGGTCTCCTAATGTAAACACCATGCTTGGGGTCCTTGTGATGTTCAATGCAATTTGATCCAAACACCATGGACTTATTGTGAGCATCTTCATGAGTGAATCAATTTGTTTACTTGCTGCCATAACATGATTAGAACAATTAGGGTGGATTCTAAAACAACACCATCTTGTCCTAGTTATTTTCTTTCTTCTTGTTTTGTGTCTTTTGTTTTCATTTTTGTTTTGTGTAGGAAAACTGAGTTGGATCATTCAATCACCAATCCCTGTGGAATCGAACCTCGCACTTACATACGCTAAACTACCAACGGTTCGTGCACTTGCGAGTATCACAAGTTGAGGATGCAGCTGAATCTATTTTGGTGCAGCTAAATCTACACAACATTTCTCATATCTAATCATACATTAATTAATTAGTTTGTTTATTAATTTTAAGCATATTTTTAATTCATTACAGGTATAGAAGAGATCAGGGCTTGAAGTTCCTCGATCCTCATCATATAACTAAATTAGGACCTAAAGTTCCTTTATCGAATCAGAATCTAAAGTTCTTTGATTCTAAATAAATGAGGGCATGAGGTTCCTCAATTCCAATTGTAAACATCCGAAATCAGAAGTTTTGGTAGATGTATTAATGTTTACTCCATAAACAATAACCACTATAAGTGGAACAAATAAGACAAGGTAAATGGCCCCTAAAAGACGAATGATAAGGTAATTAGGGAAGCTTGTCATAGGTGTGGTGCAGATGGGCATTGGGCATGCATCTGCCGCACGTCAAAATATTTGGTAGATCTTTACCAAGCCTCGATAAAGGGCAAAGAAAAAACGGTTGAGATACATTGGTTTGAAGTTGATCCTTTGGACTTGCACCCAGTGGTAACTCACCTTGATGTTTCAGACTTCTTTACTGATACTAATGGAAAATCACATGATTACATGATTAGTGGTGGGGTCCTTCCCAACTAATTTGATGTCTTATTTTCTTTTCATATTTTTTAGCTTAGTTTGGATATTTTATTTTGATCTTATTTGATTTTTTTTTCTCCAATTATATTTTTAATTTGTTTCTTGTTACTAGTTGTTTTTTAAATAAAGATTATATATTTTTTAATCTTTATGTTAGATTGTTAATTAATGGTAATGTTTTTGCATTATTCCCAATATTGTTAGCTAGAGGCGTCTATTGGATAAACTTCCTACTTTCTTTTGTGGGTTGTATTACACGATCATTAAAGTAGTTGAAGCCCATGCCATTTTATATAGGGTTAACATCATTTTACCCCTCAAGGTTTGGGGTAATTCTTGAAATGAGCCACTAGGTTTTAATTTTGTCAATTTACACCCTAACGTTTTAAAATTCGACCAATTTACACATTCCGTCAGTTTGACCGGTTAGTCTTCTGTTAAGTGATGATGTGGCAAATGTGGGGTCCACTTTTTTAGTTTAGGTGTAATTAAACATTAAAAAATTAAAATTTTGATAGATATTAAAATTAAAATAAAACCTATATTCTACACTCATGATTGCGTTTCCTAAAATATGATGAAAACAAAAAAAATTGAAAACGAGAGAAAATCAAGAAGGGATGGTTTCCAGGAACGAAGCAAAAATACTTTGGTGAAGTTGCAGAGTGAGCGAGTCTCCTCATTTTCCATGGCCCCCTCTCTCTCTATCTCTCTCTAAAATTCTAGAATCTTCTCACTCTTTCTCTTTCTAAAAACCTAGACCCAATTTCTCTCTCACAGTCTCTTGCTTTTCTTCGTCGCCTGGTTTTCAACTCACCACGCGTCGTTTCCGCTTGTATTTTAGTCGTATTCTCGCCGATTCTTCAATGATTGTTGTCGGGAGGGTTTCTCGTAGACGACGTTGAAGAAAGTGTCATTGTCCCCCATTGTCTACAGCATTACACGTTGTGATTTGAAGCTTAGAGACGTTTTTCTCTGTGCCTCGTCCACAAGACGACGTGGTTTCGTCGCGATCGCATATTTGAGAGTTGCGGTTAGGGTTTCGAAACTCTTGATTTTGCCAATGTAGAGGAAGCTCGAGGGTGGGATTCTCGAGTTGAGTCGTCTGTGAATCTCTCGGAATCGGGTCCTCCGTCGTTGAAGAGTTTATCAGACTTAGACGGGTGTTTGACTGTGGCAGGAGAGGAAGAAGGCGAGGACTGAGAGCATGTCGAGAGTGACAATTTCGTAAGTTGTGATGCTTGTGGGGTCAGAACAGTGGCGTTTGATAGTGGCGGAGGGGATTAGGGTTGATATGGGGTCGACCCATATGGAAATTCATGGAAGAAAGGTTGGTCCGATGGAACACTGAGACGTCTGGCGGCGGGGGAGTGGAATCGGCGGCGACTTGGTCTCAATTTCATGGTCCATAATAGGGTTGAGTGAAGGTGATGATATTGATGTTGATGAGGAGCTCTCAATTTCATGGTCAATTTTAATGTGCAAGTGTTGGTTTTTGGTTTTGCTTTTGTTTCAGAAAAGCCCATTCATCTTTTTATTCTTCTTTTGCTGCTGGGTTTTGTTGTTGGGTTTGAGAATTTGTTTTTGTGTTGTTTTGGTTTGATTGGAAAGACAAAAATTGGAAGAGGAGAGAGGATAAGGGGTGGCTCGGCTTGGGGTTAGTGGTGTAGAGAGAGAGAATGGTGGGTGTGCTGAGAAGTTTTTGGTGGGAGAGGTGGTTGGGCAAGATGGTGTGAGGGTGGATATGGAGGATGGGGCTGCCGAGAGAAAGAGAAAAAATTAAAGGAATTGATGGGGGAAGAGGAACAAGTTGCCAGATTTCCGACGATTTGAGAGAGTAGAAAGAGAAAAGGGATAATTTTTCTTTTTGGTATATGTCAAAATTTTTAAATTTTAAATATTATGTCTTAATATTAAATTACACCTAAGCTAAAAAAGTAGACCCCACATTTGCCACATCATCACTTAAAATGTTAGGGTGTAAATTGACAAAATTAAAACCCCGTGGCCCATTTCAAGAATGACCTCAAACCTTGAGGGGGTAAAATGATGTTAACCCTTACATTAGTAGTTCAGTTGTGGCATATTTCCAACGAACAACAATCCCCTCATACATTTCGTTTCTAACATTCAACTACATTTATGTGTTTTTAGATGTTTATGTGCCCATTGCACAAACATAATGTACACGATGAATTATCAATGCAAATTCAAAATCTAAGTTGGTTTTGGTTGTGCCCGTACTTTATTGTGTGTTTTAAGGATTGCCCCGTTGATGAAACAACTTTCCCGTTGTTAGGGGGAGATATGAAAGTTTATGAAGAACGTCGTGAAATAGTGTTGAATCAATTTGCTTTTGTCTCATCAAGATAATGCATATATAAGTTATACATATGCTAGCATGGACTGTTTTTCTCGTATCACAATCCATGAACATGACAATAAGTGACTATCAATAATTGATATGTTGCATGTCTGAAACATGACAACTTTATAGGTTCTAAAGACTTAACTCCCCATAAGTGGAGATTATTTGAAAAATTCAAGCCCTATCGAAAATAGTGCTCTATAGGAGGTTATGATCCGCATTTTCTAAAATATTCATCTTAAAAGAGATGTTTGTCCTATAAGTGACAATGGAAGCCCCTGAAGAGGCATTGGTACCCTAAAACACTAAGATGCTTTATAAATTATGCATGCGCATGCACATGAGAATTTTGGGATCATGAATTGATAATACATTTGGTTTATTAGTAGCTACTACTAGGGGTGGCAATTTCCGACTTTGAACCCGTTACACGACTCGAAACCCGCACGGGAAAAACACGACCCAAACACGACCCATTAATAAATGGGTAATTTTCGGGTCAACCCACCACTGACCCATTTATAAACGGGTGGGTTTCGGGTCAACCCGCCAACCCGTTTAAATACCCTGTTTAACCCGTTTATTAAACGGGTCGTGTCATGGGTCGTGTCAACCCGTTTACTACCTGCCAACCCCCGAAAAAAATTAAGAAAATTGAACCTTCAGCACACCCACTGGGTTTCGAACCCCAGCCACTAACACCCTTCTCCTTGCTCCTTATCCATCTTGGTGTTGATCACTTTGTGATTATATATTACAACATTTGATATTTATAATGTCTTTACAAACTAATGATCACTTAATTATAATTATTACATTTTTATTCCCAAATTATATTTGTTAGTAATTATTCCTTATAATTTGAGTTAAGTATGTATCTAGGGTTTAGGGTTTAATGTTTTAATCCCTAAACCCTAAATCCTAGTTCCTAAACTCTAATCTCTAAACCTAAAACCTAAACCATAAACTCTAAACTCTAAACCCTAAATCCTAAAAGCCTCAAGGACATGTAACACATCCTTTTGTGAACATTGCAAACGAAATTAATCAAGGACATGTTACTAGTGAGGATATTTAATAATTTCATTACTCTATTAGCTTAGCAAAAACCTCAATAAGTATGTGATGCATTGATATGTGAAGAATACACAAATAAAATCCAAATAAATTCATGGTCATCCTTGCCGAATTGTTGGAGAAGGCTATTTATAATAGTTAAACACTAGGTTCTCTCTTTGATTTCTCCCACTAAAAAACAATTGATGGCGTTGTTCAAAATGCAAGAATTATTTTCTTTGTTTCTTCTTCATTTTCTTCATTTTTTTAATTTCTCTTTCTCAATCTTTATATATAGAGAGAGGCAAAATGAAATAACTATTTTATATATTAAAAAATATAATTACTTGATTAAATTATCAACATTTAGAATTTTTTATTTTTTTAAAATTTGCTATTACTTAGCGCCGTTAGTGGGTTAATAGGTTAACCCGGAAACCCGCACGGGAAATAAATGGGTCGACACGAAACCCGCACGATTATTAAACGGGTTATAGCGGGTTTGACCCGAAATTGACACGAGAAATAAATGGGCCGACACGAACCCCCGAAACGAACACGACCCATTGCCAGCCCTAGCTACTACAGTCATCAAGGGCTATGATTACATTAAATCATGTTTCATGAATGTCGACAAGTTAAGTGATTGACCAAAATAGAAATAGGCAATTCCATTTATCACTAAATATAAAGTGTGAGATATTGAACCTATAGCTTAAACAACAAATTACAAATGAAGGTTATAGATTGGTGTATCACTAATATTTCCTGCTAGAGACATAATTTTGGTCTCCCATCGTAGATGCATCCACATTTCTAAAAGTAAAGTTGTTATTTTAACGCGAAACTTATAGCATGTGTTAAATGCATATTTATTAAGACTGTATGGTACATAGAAATTTGTAAAAGCTCATTAAATATTTGAGACATATCGCCTAAAGAGATCCCTTCACGGATATAAAGTGTCATGAAATTCTTAATTAAAGGATTGACACTAAGAGCCCGAAGCTCAAGTTATGTACTCAATATTATTATGATTGATCTAAAATGCTTTTGTGAGTACTTTAACTTCAAATTTGATATTGTTACAACATTGTGTTTGGAACACTTGTGATCTTCCTTCAATAGAAAATTCTCCTAAAATCATGTATGAAGACATTGATGCTTGTATAACGAAAATGAAAGAATGGTTCATCAAGGGTGATGTAAACAAACCTCTTTACCGTAGTTTTTTTTTTCAAAGTCAAGATTCTAGAAGTTGTTGAACTGAAGTTTTTTTTTTTGAAGTCAAGATTCTAGAAGTTGTTGAAGATCATGGGAGAATATAAATCAAGGGGATCATCCTAGTTCTACTACATACAATACATATGCGCGTTGTACTCTTTTTCCCTTCGACTAGTTTTTTGTCTCATTGGGTTTTTCCTAGCAAGGTTTTAATCAGGCAACAATAAGCGCGTCCAACACCATATCAATGATCCATAAGATTGTTGCACTTTTTTTCCCTTTGCTTAGGTTTTTGTCCCACTGGGTTTTCCAAGCAAGGTTTTTAATGAGGCAACTATATCGCATATAGTGGACATCCAACGGGAGTGTTGTAAATCCATTGATTGTGGATGACTACCATAATATCACTCATAATACCTACCATAAAACACATCATAATATCGTTGTAACCTATGCACTAAGGATTGTATTTAGTACATTTATGGGTTGTAATTATGTGTTTGTAACCTACCAATAATGGGGTGGTGAATGTTTATCTATCCTCGAAGCCAATAAATAGTAGGTATCAAAGATGAATGATATATAAGTTCATAGAACAAATTCTATGTCTTTCTCTTTCTCTTATTGCTCTCTACAATTCCCCTTAATTTTATAACAAGTTTGTCTATTTAAACCCCAATAGTTAAATCATTAAGCTCTTAAGTTTTATTATTGTGTAAAAAGACAAAAAATGTCATCCAACACCCCACCACCCCACCAAAAAACATAAACTCACTTCTATTGCCAGATTACTCTTTTGTTTCGATCTAAGAAACCTACTATACTCTCATCTTCTCTTCACAAACCCTAAATACGGTATACAAATAGTGACTTATGGGTCGTCAATTGAGGTATATAATGTGAGATTATTTCTTGATTTGGGACTCCTCCCAGAATTATGAAGGATGCTGCAAGTAAAGACTTGTTGTAATTCTGAGGTTAAGGTGAACTTAGAGTGGTGATGGGCAAGATAATAGGATGTGGGGTGTGAGGTTGATGAGTTTTTTAAATTTTTTTTTTTCTGCTGGGTGTGTATCTAAGGATAGTTTGGGAAGATAGTGAGGTTTTCTTAGAAATTGAGAAAATTTAAATTAGAAATTGGGGTGAACAAAGAGAAGTGTGGGGTTTAAATAGAAAAACAAATTAATATTCCTTCAAATCAGAAGTTGCAGCCAGTGGCGGAGGCACATGAGGACCAAGTGCGGTCACCTGGCCCCCACTGAAATTTTATTTAAAAAAAAATAGTACTAGTATACACTATACAAAGTCTGGCAGAAGCAGATTGTAGAAGGCATATGGGCCAAAGCAGATTTCAGCCTTAGAATTTAAGCCATAGTGGCGTGATCCAAGCAATCAACTAAAGTGGATTTCAGCAACGTGGGCCCTATTAACAGCCAATATCCTAAAATCATACATTACCCATTCCTAAAAGGATTAGAACTATTATTATTATTATATATATTGTCTTCTTGTATAAATCAATAAACCTAAGCCTTTTTCTTTTTTCCTGGGTTAGAAAAACACGACAGACCAGCCAATTGATTGTGAGTTTTTTTTCTTCTCAAATTCTAATTATATTATCAAGTTTTTTTTTCTATTGATTTTAATGGGCCTTTCAATTTGTGTGTAGATTACCAAATAGAAAAGGCTTTGGAGATATTTGGTAAATCGCTATTCAACTCCAAGTATGTATTTGTCTATCTCTTGTAATTTTTCTTGCGTAGTATGTAATTATTTATGCAATTGTGAACTTGTGTTGGTGAAATTTTAATTTTAATTTATAAATTTATATATATATGATTTTCGATTGGTTTGATTAATATATTGTTTTGAATTGAATGCTCAATTTGCTTCGGTTTATAAGTTTGAGAAGATGTTCATAATTGTTTCAATTTAAATTTAGTTCATATATGTATTTCAGTTATGGAAAGATTTTTCAAAAGAAAATCAAAGTCTAAGTTAGTGGAGTCGTCACCTGCAAAGAGTCAAAAGAAAAATGATAGTAGTTCAAACCAAACTACAGAAGTTAACTTGGAAAATTTGCCAGCTGAATTCTCGGATTACGTAATCAAATATTGAGATACCATCCAAATGTTCGAGACCAAGTTCGAAGAGCTTATCTCCAAAAAGGTCCTTGTCAACCTCGAGGGCATAACTTTCCTTACAAAAATTTTGGAGCAAAACAAAGACGATTTAATCCTAGTTGGTTTAGTGAGTTTCCTACTCGGTTAGAGTACAACATAGAAAAAGATGCTGCCTTTTGTCTATGTTGTTATCTCTTTAAACCTGATATTGGAGATCAATCTGGTGGTGAATCTTTTGTTGGTGTTGGATTTTTCGAATTGGAAGAAAAAAAGATAGACTACAAATTCATGTTGGAGGACCGAATAGTGCCCATAATAAAGCTTGGAGAAGTTGTGAGGTCTTATTAAACCAAAAACAGCATATTGAAACAATTCTCTCAAAACACTCAAACCAAGATCGAATTGATTATCGAACTCGTTTAGGTGCATCAGTTGGTGTTAGCATGATACTTTTACAACAAGGGCTTCCATTTCGTGGGCATGATGAATCTGAAAATTCAACAAATCAAGGGAATTTTCTTGCATTTTTACGATGGCTATGTCGTTTCAATGATGATATAAAAGCTGTCACGCTAAAAAATGCTCCTGAAAATATGAAGTTGACATCACCTGATATCCAGAAGGACATTTCAAGTGCTATTTCAACTGAAATTATCAATGCAATCATCAGAGATATTGGTGATTCATTATTTGCAATTCTTGTTGATGAATCATGTGACATGTCTTCAAAGGAGCAGATGGCAATTGTGCTACGTTATGTGGATAAAGGTCGGGTAATTGAAAGTTTTGTAGGTATTGTGCATGTTACAGATACTAAATCTTCCTCACTCAAGTTAGCCGTTGATGATTTCTTTTCAAGACATGGATTAAGCATCTCTAGATTGCGAGGGCAAGGTTATGATGGGGCAAGTAATATGAGAGGTGAGTTTAGTGGTCTTAAAACACTCATTCTAAATGAGAATGACTCTGCTTTTTATGTTCATTGTTTTGCTCATCAACGTCAACTAGCTCTGGTAGTTGTGGCAAAGAAATATTCAGAAATTGCAGATTTATTTACGATGGTTTCTAATGTGGTGAATGTTGTGGGTGCATCCGCTAAGCGTCGTGATATGCTGAGAGAAAAGCATGCTGATGCAATTTTTGAAGCACTCAATAATAATGAGCTCTTAAGTGGGCAAGGCCTGAATCAAGAAACTAATCTTAAGCGGTCTAGTGCTACACGATGGAGCTCTCATTATAATTGTTTAATCAGTTTGGAAAACATGTTCCCTTCTGTGATAGATGTGCTTAAGATTGTAAGAACAAATGGATCAGGTTACGAACAAAAATTTGAAGCAAAGGTTCTATTGACTTTTATGCAATCATTCAATTTCATTTTTGGTCTACACTTGATGAAAAGAATTTTGGGAATCACAAACGAGTCTCAGGCATTACAAAAGAAAGATCAAGATATTGTGAATGCCATGGACTTGGTCAAAATATGTAAAGGAAGATTGCAAAGCATGCGAGATAATGGTTGGGTTTCTTTACTTGATCAAGTTTCTTTCTTTTCTGGCAAGTATCATATTGAAATTCCTAAAATGGATGATATTTTTTCCAGTGGAGGGAGACCAAAGCGTAAAGCTCAACCTATCCCAAACTTACATCATTATCGTGTTGATTTATTCGTTGATGTCATTGATATTTAGCTCCGAGAGTTAAATGATCGGTTCAATGAGAAGAATACTGAATTACTTCTTTGTATGGCATGCTTGAGTCCAAGTAATTCATTCTCTGCTTTTGATAAAGCAAAGTTGATGCGACTTGCCCAATTTTATCCAAGAGATTTTTCTGAGCATGACCTCAAATTACTTGAAGATCAACTTGAGAATTACATTTGGGACGTGAGCTCTAACAATGAATTTACAGAATTGAAAGGGATTACTGATCTTGCACAAAAGATGGTTGAGACAAATAAAGATAAGATCTATCCTTTAGTGTACTTGCTTCTGACACTAGCACTAATCCTACCTGTTGCGACCGCAAGTGTAGAGCGAGTATTTTCTGCTATGAATATTGTGAAGAATCGGTTACGCAATCGAATGGGGGATTTGTGGATGAATGATTGTTTGGTTGCATATATTGAGAAAGACATTTTTAATAGTATAGATGACGAGGTTGTTATGCAACGATTTCAAAATATGAAAACTCGTCGAGGACAATTATGATTGTAATGAATAGACAATATTATAAATAATATGATTTTTGATGTTTTGATGTCTTATGAGTTCGAAGTTTTATTATTTATATTTTGTGAAAGGCCCCCAGACATATGAAATCCTGGCTTCGCCACTGGTTGCAGCTAAGCAAAAGTATTGAATTCTTGCCAGTTACTTGGGCATGTGCCGTACGTGTTCGACATTGTGTCCATTCATTATTTCATCTTTTTTGAAGACCTTTATTATTGAGAGTGCCATAACATACTAAAGTCATACACTACGTGGATGATACGATCAAAAAAAGTTATCCAAAAAGTAGCTACTTTTGTTTATAAAAATGAAAAGTAAAATAAAAAAACTCAGTAAGAATATAAGGAGGCAAAAAAAATAAGTTGGTTTTGGTTATGTATATAAATCCTTGATAAAGCAACAGAAAAAATAATGTAAGTGTAACTGAGGGGTCACATATATAATGACATTCTTGTTCATTTGAACTATTTCCTTCATCTGCTAAACAACTAGATTCATTCAGAGGTGCAATGCAATCATCTTTTTCAAAGCTGCAGGTTCGGTTCAGTCACTATCTTCAAAAGAGCTGAAGAACCTTGCCATCTTTTCTGAAAGGGATTGCTGGCTTTCATTTAATAATTCTTCATCTCCCTCATACTCATCATCACCTTCATAGACCAAATGGATCCCCCACTTCTTCAGCTCAACCCCTTTCACATCGGTGGCTCTCTCTGTATCACACGTATGTTATAACCATCTTTCAACTGAGAAACCAAGGGATGAGGCAAATGTCATGATCATCGGAAAAGCAGTAAAGCAATTGTTTGGAATTTCTTGCTATCAGTTGGTAGTTGAGAAAAGTTTTACAAACCAAGAAGAATTCCCAGATGCAATTCTTCAAGTTAGAGGCCAGGACAGGACTTTTTCAGCTGCGCTTTGGAACCATTAAAAATGATTTGAACAGAAGTGATCTCTTGATTCAAGCGGTGTTTGACGACATTGATCCGCTGCTCTAATCAAGCTCCAGCCCATCTGATCAAGCGTTAGTTCAATATGAAAAGAAAGACACACCCGGCCAAATATTTCTATCCACTCCGCCACCGCTCGCAAAAGAAACTTCAACACCACTTACTGCTTCATCCACCTCATCCCCCAAACGAACCCATGTTCGCGTCAAAGGAAAAGGCAAGAATTGCTGTTAGAAAAAGGATTTTCACTTCTCTCATCCAAACACAAAAAAAAAAAAAAAAAAAAAAAAAAAAAATTCAAAACGTAAAAATTAATATGAAAATTCACTTCTTTATATCAATATTTACATATCAATTAATGTATATACTCATTCTTTTTTTTTTCCCCTTTATTTTGCATGTATCCAAGTGATGATACAACGGAGGAGAAAACTGACACAATTCATGCTACCAAAGCTCTAGACAGATGTATCAGATTCCTGATGATGCCCCGCTCATCTCTCTCAAAACCAAGATTGCATCAAGCAATGTGGGAATCACTACCCCAAAAAAGGAGTATGCATTATTTCACCCAAATTTCCTTTATTTAACTCAAATTCAGAACATATCTATAACCTTTATTTAACTCAAATTCAGAACATATCACCCAAATTCCCTTTTTCTTTTTTTCAAATTTTCATGTAAAATTTGATAGTTTGGTTATCTGTGTTTGTGCACGTTGAGTTTACAACATCATTTTTTGATTTCTCTAGCAAGCACTTACGCTCATAACCTTTTCTAACAAAATCACTTTTTTTTATAAACAAGTTCTCCAGAAAACACTTCTATGGCCCAAAAGCACTTCCACACCAAATATTGTCATAAGCACTTTTAGAAAAGATGGTGCCTCATTTAGTTGTTTTTTCTTTTCTTTCAATTATGACATAAATTTGATAGCATTTCTATTATGTGCACTTTTTTCCCATATGGTTGTTTATAGATTGTTACTGCTTTTATAGCTTGCTTATCCATTATATTATCTTAATTCTATAACAAATTTTCTCATTAGGCCATTAGGTTATCTTATTTCTATTTATAGATCATCAGGTGTTTATAAATTATTTAAATTTATGTTTGTGCAGTTTATGTTTGTATCCTAACACCTATCGTTTACCAAATTGATCACAACAAAGTCAACACCCCTTGATTTGATTCTATTAAAGCTGAAGTGTTTTCGCTTAAATCTCTTATAGATCTTTAATAAATTGTCACAATTGTCCTCAATTTATTTTTAATTGATTTAATAGATTGAACTTATACTTTTGTCCCTCAAGTTAATACAATACTTAATATATCTACATTATTGTTTGTCATGTTTGATTCTTTAACTTAATTCTATCATATTTGTTATTGCCCTCATTCTAAATTTTTTCATTCATCAACATTAACACATGGCATTTTCTAACTTTATGAGAACATAGTCAAAACCTCTGCTGAGGAAAAGCAGCATAAGTCAGTTCTGCAACAAAGCCAGCAGCAGCTTGATCTCCTTTGAACAGACATCAAAAAGAAAAAATCCCCTTCCACGAAGCAATAGTATATAGATAAATAGTTGTACATACTATTTTGAACAATACAGGGCTCAAAACTTCTCATATTTTGATGTTTTTATAGCTGTTTGATCTATTAAAATATGCCCAATATTTTAAGATGTCAAACAGCATATAAAACATGTTATTACTTTATCTTTTATAACTAAAACTTGAAAAACTAACTGTGATGACACTATTTACATTTTCATATATATATATATATATATAAATAGAACGATGTTCCATGCTTATTTTCATCGCTTTATACACATTTCACGTAATTTTAAGACCCGCAGCATCGCGCAGACACCTTTTGCTAGTGGGAAACTAAAATTGATAAATAAAACACGTGGATCAAGGGAATTATCAGTCCATAACAGAGAGACGAGAGAAACAATACAGCTAAATTCATTCAGATGTGCAGTCATCTTTTCTCGAAAGTACAGGTTCAGCCACCTTATTCAAAAGAGCTGAAGAACCTTGCCATCTTTTCTGAAAGGGATTGCTGGCTTTCATTTAATAATTCTTCATCTCCCTCATACTCATCATCACCTTCATAGACCAAATGGATCCCCCACTTCTTCAGCTCAACCCCTTTCATCATCGGTGGCTCTCTCCGTATCACACGTATGTTATAACCATCTTTCAACTGAGAAACCAAGGGATGGTGAATTGGGTATCGGCACAAGTGAACTTGGTCTTCATTTGTACTTGGCACTCCCAATAAGTTCAAAGCTGAAGTGAAGGTAGAAAAATCCAGTATGAGGATCTGTCCTAGAATGTCCACTATTGCAGGAAGTTCTTCTCTTATGTCATCTGGTATTTGCTGGTTGAGAGAGACTACAACACCTATGATCACACTTTTGAGAACACTGTTTTTTCTTTCTGAGAATGTAACCACATCTTGAGAAAACCAGTCTGGTATCTTGCTCCCGGGCATGCTAAGATTGCGTATTTTCCTCATGTAGCTCTGCAACAAAATTTTCCAAACCTATGATTGTGTTTCACTTTCTTATGTATGTATATAAACATGCACACACACATACATACAAAGTATGCACACGAAGAGAGAGAGAGAGAGAGAGAGAGAGAGAGAGAGAGAGAGAGAGCACCTTAGCAAGCCTTTTCTTAATAGCTGATGAGCAAGCTGTGCAACCACTTGCATACAACCTTACCAAGGACTTCAAGCATTCAAGTCCTGGAATGTCCACAACTTTCTCACAACTTGTAAGGTTCAGCATCACCAAGTTCTCCAGGTTTGAAATATCAGAGATACTTTCTAATGAGGTGCAGTTTGCAGCATCCACCTCTTCTAAACTTGAGGGAAGCGGAGGCAAAGCCTTGAGCTTTTTACAGTGAGGTAATATAAGCTTTCTGAGAAGAGACAGGCCCCTCAGGCTGGCTGGAAGGCTGTAAAAGTTATTACGGCCTAGATTCAAGATTTCGAGCGATGACAACTTCTCGAAATCATCTGCAATTTTACCAGATATATTACAAGCACCAGCATGCAGTTCATATAGCAAGGATAGATTTGAGAAAGAAGTGGGGAGTATAAATTTAATCTCTTCTGTATCTTCCCTCTTTTGATACTTCTTTCCCATATTTAAAACCATTAAACTGGAAAGCATTCCGAAGCTTTCGGGTAGTTCTGTCACAGCATTTTCCACCATCTCCAATCTGTGCAAGGACTTTAATTGTCCTATTGAAGTTGGAAGCTTGCGGAGCTGTTTACATTTGTTCAACCGTAACATTGTAAGGTTTTCCAACATCCCTATCGATTCTGGCAATGCAGTAATATCAGCTTCAGTTATGACAATTGTAGTCAATGCCTTCATGCTTCCAATTGATTCTGGTAACGATCTAAGAAATCCACATTTCCTCATCTCAAGCTTCTCAAGTGACTTCAAGGCACCAATCTCATGTGGAAGATCTGTGATTAATGTCTGATCAATTTTTAGCACAACTAGAGAATTCAAACCTCCAATTGAATCAGGCAATCTGCTCAAAATTTGACCGTGTCCTGTTGATAATTCCTTTAAATTTGATAATGAACCAATGGACACAGGAAGTTCTTTGATTCCGCTACCGTAAGTATGAAATTCCATTAACGAACTGAGGTTGCCAATGGAATCAGGAATAGTTGTCAGTGATTCACACCAGAGCAAACTTAGTTTCTCAAGGTTTGCCAAACATCCAAAGGAAACAGGAAGTTTTTCTAAAGCAGAATCGTTGAGGGAGATTTCTTTCAGAGAATGCAACTTTCCTATCAACTCAGGTAGCCCTTTCAAATGTTTGCACCGGTTCAAGCTGAGCTTTTCGAGTTTTGAAAACCGGAAAATAGATTCAGGAAGACTTTTTACAGCAGTGCCATCAAGGAGAAGTTCTTTTAATGATACCATGCTGTCCATGTTGCTTGGCAGTTCTTTCAGTTGTAAGCAACCAGAGAGGATTAGGTTCTCAAGTTTTGTCAGGCCGGAGACATCATGTGGAAGTTCAACAAGGTTTTCACAGTCTCGAAGGTTCAAGTGGACCAATGTATGCATATTCCCAATCGAGGCATGAAGCTTAGTCAGTTTACTGCAACGCTCAAGATTAAGCTTTTCCAAGGCCCGATTCCCAGATAAATCAGGAATGGTGGTTAGGTTAAAGCAGCCATATAGATTCAAAAGCCTCAATTTCTCAGCCACCTGGAAACAATAAAAATTGTATGAGCATCTACCAAACTGCATTAGTTGTGCCTTAGAAATAGAAAGGAAGAGACAGAGATACAAGGCAGACACTTATGAAGATCAGTGATATAAATTCTTGCTGTCACAATTATAATGATAAAGATGATGGATCAGATAGTGAAGCATATACCTTGTTACCACGCCCATGCCACAAACGTTCGATTTTGCTGCGTGAAAGATCAAGGACAGCAAGTTGGCGAGGGGGAAAATCCGAAGGAAGAGAATTCAGAGGACAACCTTTCCACTGTAACCACTTCAACTGGGCAGGAAGAAACTTGAAGCGGCCTTCCAAATTCAGATAATTGATTTGAAGCAGTCTAAGATTGACCATTGCTCTTAGGGGTTTAGAGCAAATTGTGACCTGTCTCTCTTTCTCTGCTTTCGTTTGAAGATATGTTTTGTACCTTTCTTTTAGGTATGTAACTGCAGAGGTTAAAGTTGGGTATCTTCGAAAGTTATCCCAAGAAATTCTGTCACCACTTGGATCCTTCACCGGCCTTTTCTTTGATTCAAAGTCTAGTACTATCCCCTGTATACTTCTTGTTCCCTATTATCAAGGTATGGAAAAATATGTAAGAAACTGAGTGAAGAAAAATAATAATGCATCATCCTTTAAGACATTCAAGCATATTCAACATCTTTTTTTTAATGGTCGGAGCGTCTTCCACATCTAAATCTAGCCAGAAGAATATATAAACAATAAAAATAATAGTGGTGGAATCTCTACCTTATCATCCCTGAAGACATTCAATATTTCATCAGGATCCCAAAGTCTACTACGCATGCCAGGATCTACAACATTTTCCTCTGTAACGATTTGTCTTCCCATGTCTTTAACTTGATCGTGCATCCACAAGATATTGTCTTCATAAACTTTAATGAGAGATTTTGCTACGAGGTCAGCAATTGCTATCTCACCATCAAAACCACAACCTTTTAATATGTCAATTGCATCTTCTCTCCTCATATTCATTGTTACAAATAAACAAGCAATGTCTAGAAAGATGCACTTCTCTTGCTCATCTAGCGCATCATAACTTATCTTTAACACATCCTGAAGATTGCGTGGACGAATCTGTTTCAGTTTCTGCAGAGCATCTCTCCATTCCTCTATTCTCCTCTTATCAAAAAGGTAAGAACCAAATACTTCAAGGGCCAATGGTAGCCCACTTGTGAGAGACACAATTTGCTCAGACAGTGTTAAGAAAGTATCTGTGGGTTTTTCTCTTCTCAGTGCATGGTAACTAAAAAGTTGAAGTGCCTGAGGGAATTGCAACTCCCTGACCTCATACAACTCGTTCACAAGATGACTGGGTAAGACTTCTCTATCTCTTGTGGTAACAATAATTCGGCTTCCTTCATAAAACCATTGTCTGCTGCCAACTAAAGCATTTAGTTGGTTTACACTATCAACATCATCCAAGACAATAAGAACTCGCTTCTCGTATACAATTGCTTTGATTGCAGAAATACCAGCATTAAGTTCATTTACAGACACGGTATTAGGAGAAAGACTACCAATAAGCCTGTTTTGAAGTGATACTAAACCCTCTTGCCCTGCTGAAATTTCTCTAACATTTGAGATGAAACTGTGGCACTCAAAATAACCCACAAGTCTATTAAAAAGAGCCTTGGCAAGTGTTGTCTTGCCAACACCACCCATGCCATGAATTCCGAGAACTCTAATGCCCTTGGATCTCAGATCTAACAACCTCATCATGTCTTCAACTCTGGAATCAAGTCCCACTGTGTATGCAGCAAGACCCACAGGCGTTTTGCGTATTTCAGTCAAAACCGTTTTGACTAACAATTGAATCAACTCTGCTTCTTTGCTGTCAATATACATAATCACAAATACATCATTTAGGCCCTTGGGGTGATGATAAGCAAAACATAGAACGCCTGAGAATTAATTGTATCTGTTACAGACAAGTTTATCTTGACAATAACTAAATCTTGAAACAAGCCAAAAGTAACAAATCAACTGCAAATCATGTTATCAGTGATCATACAAGAGGAAGAGGACGTAGAATGAAAACACCAATTAGTTAACGGGTGGTCCTCAGAATGAGATCATGTTATGCAGCAGAACACACGAAGCAGCTATTTACGAAAACAAGTGGTTCGGGAGCCAAGCATTGTCTCTCGGAAACAAGCCAAAAGTCTCACACTACATAATGTAAATCCGAATGAAAACGAGTCAAACGACAGTGCGGTGAGGAAAGAAAGATACATTAGCTAATGTTTACGGTATTGCCCAATTTAAATTACTATATTACATATGACTGAATGAATAATTTAAACACAGTGAAAAGAATACCCCACCACACTTATTTAATTAATTCTTCCAATACACTCCAAACCACTGTGTTATATCTTAATATCATATACCAAATCCTTAAACATTAAATAACTAAATCTCTAATCATCTCAATTTTTGCATGGTAGCTAAGCTAAGCTAAGCTAAGCTAGGGTTTTCAAACTGATTGAGTGGGAATTTAGTTATGAATTATGATTATAATTTTAGTACTATTACTAATTTAATTAGATTAATTACTACCTGGCGTCGAAAATATACCCAGCTGTACCACCGACCTTCGCCATGGCGCTCCTCCACCTAGAGACGACGGCGTTTTCGTACACTTGCTCATGAGCTTTAAAATGCTCTGCAAATGGGCCTCTCTGCCGTCGAACGTCGGAGGGGTCCACTTGGTAAAACACCGGCAGAATCATCAGGCGCAGTCTCTGGCTGCGCTCGCATATCTTAGCCAGCTCTTCAAGGCACCACCTTGACTCGGCATATCTCGGCGACAAGACGACGATGGCCGCCGCCGAGTCTTCGATCGCCTCCAGCAGACTAGAGGCGATCTCGTCCCCGCGGTTCAAACAGTCGTCGTCTCGGAAGACTCGGACGCTGCGTTTCTCGAGCTCCTCGTAGATATTCTTCGTGATCGTTGAGCGGGTGTCTTCGCCTCTGAAGCTCAGGAACACGTCCCAGCGTAGCCGGAAACCTCCCGGGGTTGGTGAGACGGCGTTGTCGGCGTCCTCTTCGCCAGCCATTTCTGCTTCACTTGTTATGCCTACAGAGAAATGTAGATGCCAATTGAAGGATTGCTAATTTCGAATCAAAGTTGCACCATTAGTGATAAAAGTATTGGATTCTTGCCAGTTGCTTGGGTTGTGAATGCACTAGGGTTTTTTGCCCCATCAATAAGAAAGGTGCTCGAAAACAAAAAAAATATAGCCACATAAAAATGAGAGGTAAAAATAAAAACGATAAAACTCAGTAAGAATATAAGGAGGCTACAAAGAATAGATGGTTTTGGTAAAGCAACGGAAAGACAAGAGAAAGCACTAAGAAGATTATACATTCTTTGTTCACTTGCTGTGGTCAATTGAACTATTTGTTGAGAGTATTTGTCCCACGTTGAAAAGTTAAGGGACATGTCCAGTTTATAAGGAGAAGGGTTACTCCCTCATTGCTAATTGGTTTTGGGGTGGAACCTCAACTTCCTTCACTATTTTCTTTAGTCACCTTCTTCAAAAGAGCTGAAGAACCTTGCCATCTTTTCTGAGAGAGATTGCTGGCTTTCATTTAATGATTCTTCGTCTCCCTCAAAATCATCATCACCTTCATAGACCAAATGGATCCCCCACTTCTTCAGCTCAACTCCTTTCATCATCGGCTGCTCTCTTCGCATTACATGTATCTTATAACCATCTTTCAACTGAGAAACCAAGGGATGGTCAATTGGGTATTGGCACAAGTGAACTTGGTCTTCATTTGTATTTGGCACTCCCAATAAGATCAAAGCTGAAGTGAAGGTAGGAAAATCCAGTATGAGGATCTGTCCTAGAATGTCCACTATTGCAGGAAGTTCTTCTCTTATGTCATCTGGTATTTGCTGGTTGAGAGAGACTACAACACTTATGATCACACTTTTGAGAACACTGTTTTTTCTTTCTGAGAATGTAACCACATCTTGAGCAAACCAGTCTGGTATCTTGCTCCCGGGCATGCTAAGATTGCGTATTTTCCTCATGTAGCTCTGCAACAAAATTTGCCAAACCTATGATTGTGTTTCACTTTCTTATATATGTATATATACATGTACACACACTTACATATATAGTATAAACACGGGGAGAGAGACAGAGAGACAGAGAAAGACAGAGAGACACAGAGAGTTAGGAGAGCACCTTAGCAAGCCTTTTCTTAATAGCTGATGAGCAAGCTGTGCAACCACTTGCATACAACCTTACCAAGGACTTCAAGCATTCAAGTCCTGGAATGTCCACAACTTTCTCACAACTTGTAAGGTTCAGCATCACCAAGTTTTCCAGGTTTGAAATGTCAGAGATACTTTCTAATGAAGTACAGTTTGCAGCATCCACCTCTTCTAAACTAGAGGGAAGCGGAGGAAGAGCCTTGAGCTTTTTACAGTGAGGTAATAGAAGCTTTTTGAGAACAGACAATCCCCTCAGGCTGGCTGGAAGGCTGTAAAAGTTATTGCGGCCTAGATTCAAGATTTCGAGTGATGACAACTTCTCAAAATCATCTGCAATTTTACCAGATATATTACAAGCACGAGCATGCAGTACATATAGCAAGGATAGATATGAGAAAGAAGTTGGGAGTATAAAATTAATCTCTTCTGTGTCTTCCCTCTTTTGATGCTTCTTTCCCATATTTAAAACCATTAAACAAGAAAGCATTCCGAAGCTTTCGGGTAGTTCTGTCACTGCAGTTTCCACCATCAGCAATCTGTGCAAGGACTTTAACTGTCCTATTGAAGCTGGAAGCTTACAGAACTGCTTACATCTGTCCAACTGTAACATGGTAAGATTTTCCAACATCCCTATTGATTCTGGCAGTTCTGTGATAGCAGCTTCAGTTATGAATATGATTATAGAAGTTAGGGCTCTCATGCTTCCAATTGATTCTGGTAATGATCTAAGAGATGCACATTTCCTCATCTCAAGCTTCTCAAGTGTTTTCAAGGCACCAATCTCATGTGGGAGATCTGTGATTAATGTCTGATCTATTTTTAGCACAACTAGAGAGTTCAAACCTCCAATTGAATCAGGCAAGCTGCTCAAAAACTAACCGTTCCCTGTTGATAATTCCTTCAAGTTTGATAATGAACCAATGGACACAGGCAGCTCTTTGATTGGACTACCGTAAATATAAAACTCCATCAACGATTTGAGGTTGCCAATTGAATCGGGAATAATGGTCAGTGATGTACACCAGAGCAAACTTAGTTTCTCAAGGTTTGCCAAAGCTCCCATGGAATTCGGTATTTTTTCTAATTTTTCACACCCGTTAAGGGAGATTTCTTTCAGAGAACACAGCTTTCCTATCAACTCGGGGAGCCCTTTCAAATATTTGCACCGGTTCAAACTGAGCTTTTCAAGTTTTGTAAGCCGGAAGATAGATTCGGGAAGACTTATTATAGCAGTGTCATCAAGGAGAAGTTCTTTTAATGATACCATGCGGTCCATGTTGTTTGGCAGTTGTTTTGTTAGCAATAGTCAATTAATGTGTTAATTATGTAGTCAATTAATGTGTTAATTATGTAGTCAATTAATGTTTGGCACCTACTATGTTTGGCACCTACAATATTTGGGGGGCTTGACTAGGTTGGTTGCCTAACTAGTTTGGTTGCCTAATTAGTTTGGTTGCCTAACTAGGTTGGTTGCCTAACTTGGGGGGCTTGACTAATGTCTTAGGAATTTGTATATATATGTGTGATTGTAAGTAATGAAAGCATAAGTGAAATCAGAAAATATTCTACAACTCTCATTCTTTCTACACTTTCCACTCTCTACTCTCAATATTCTTTATGTTTTGGCATGGTATCAGAGCCTAATGGCTAATCCATAAGATCCTCTATCAAATTGAGAGTCGTTGGCGTTTTTTCATGTTGTTGTAAATTCTCTTTTATCTGTATGGGCAATAAGTCCCTTGGCCACGATGGCCTAATTTGTTTCCTATGGGCAGCACGTTCCTTGATCACCATGATCTCTTTCCTCCGTGAGCCTCGTCATCGCTCACCGAGCCATTTCCTTTCCTCCGCGAGCCTCGTCACCGCTCGCTGAGCCTTTTCCTACTCTGCCTTGTCTCTGCCATGCCGAGCTACACTACTGTCGTTGTTCCCTTTGCACAGCCACTCTGGTGTATGCATCATCTCTCAAGCTCTAACGAGCTTCCTTATGTTTTTTCTTCGACTTTTCTGCGGTCTCTGTCTTCTTTGCTGCTATCTTGAGCTGTCTTTCTCCTTCTCGTTTTTTAGCACCCTTTCTTTGTCTCTCTTTTTTGTTGTCGGATGCCCATCTCTATTCCACCTTTCCTTGCATTTGTTTCTACCACGAGACCTGCCACGTTTGAGTCTCTTTACTATTATTTCATTTTCTCTTCTTCCAAATCTTGACCCCTACCAGTGTCAGATTTGAGGGGGAGATAGATGCAACTTTATTTGGGTGCTGCAACTTTATTGTCATTACTGGTGTTTCTTTCTCCAAATCTCGACTCTCATACGTCGTCGGATTTGAGGGGGAGTGACACGCGCCTCATCTATTCCGCTGCAATTCAGTTACCTATCTGCCATGACTGATTCTTCTACATCTGAGCTTTAGTCAGCTTATGTTTCTCAAGTGCCACTGCTCTTATGGTTCTGACAACTCCTTCTCTTCAGGGGGAGAGGAGGAGTGAAGAGAAGTTGTGTCTGCAATAATGGAAGTATTTGTGACGCTGCTAGTATTGTTGTTGTTGCTTACTATATCCTTTGCTGCTGCCAGCTTGCCTTTTGTGTCCCTTTGCTGTTAACAGGATTGTTGCTCCTACATGTTATGACTCTTGTTGGGGACAGTGTTGCTGGGGATAGTTATATTGCTCTTCCTGGTGCCAGTGTCTTAGATTTCTCTCACTGGTGCCAGTGCTCCTGATCATATGGCTCCATCGACCCCTTCTCTTCAGGGGGGAGGGGAAGTGAAGAGAAGTTGCCTCTGCTGTTGCTCCTGCCACAGTTGTCTGCCCCTGCCTTGTCTTGTTGGTGCCAGTGCCTTATATTGCTCTTGCTGCTGCCAGTGTTATGTCTCTTGTTGGGGACACTATTGTTGCTCTTGCTAGTGCCAGTGCCTTGTATTGCTCTTATTGGTACCAGGATTGTTGCCCCTGCCCTTATGGTGCCAATATGGTTGCTCATGCCTTTGCTGGTGTATTTCCATTGTGGTCACGCCTGTTGACCTTGCCTTTGCTCTTGACTTTCTTTGCCTTGTCTTACCACTTTCTTTTTAGGGTTTGGTTTTACCTTGACGTGCCTTTCCCTATTTTAGGGTTTGGTTGTGTCCTTGCCGTGTTCACAGGGTTTCTGTGTCCTTTACCTTACCTTTGCCGTGTTCACAGGGTTTCTGTGTCCTTTACCTTACATTTGCCGTGTTCACAGGGTTTCTGTGTCCTTTACCTTACCTTGCCGTGTTCACAGGGTTTCTGTGTTCTTTGCTTTGCCTTTGCCTTGTTCGCATGGTTTATGTGATCTACCGACCAACAGGCTGCACTTGGATTTGGTGTTCCCACCGACAGACCGAAATGATTAACTTCGATGTGGCCTTTGCTCCACGTGTGGCCCACCATGTAGTGGTCCCACGTGAGGGGGCATGTTGAAGTGGATCGACATTTTATTAAGAAGAAGCTCGATGCAGACATATTAATGAAGGAAGTCTCTTGTTAAGCTTTCCACAACTCTCTTGGCAAGTTGGGCATTAGTGATATCTATGCACCAACTTGAGGGGGAGTGTTAGCAATAGTCAATTAATGTGTTAATTATGTAGTCAATTAATGTGTTAATTATGTAGTCAATTAATGTTTGGCACCTACTATGTTTGGCACCTACAATATTTGGGGGGCTTGACTAGGTTGGTTGCCTAACTAGTTTGGTTGCCTAATTAGTTTGGTTGCCTAACTAGGTTGGTTGCCTAATTTGGGGGGCTTGACTAATGTCTTAGGAATTTGTATATATATGTGTGATTGTAAGTAATGAAAGCATAAGTGAAATCAGAAAATATTCTACAACTCTCATTCTTTCTACACTTTCCACTCTCTACTCTCAATATTCTTTATGTTTTGGCATGTTTCAGTTGCAAGCAACCAGAGAGGATTAGGTTCTCAAGTTTTGTCAGGCCGGAGACATCATTTGGAAGTTGAATGAGGTTGGAACATTCTGAAGGTTCAAGTGGACTAATGTCTGCAAATTCCCAATAGAGTTATGAAGCTTAGTGAGTCCAGTGCAATGCTCAAGAATAAGCTTTTCCAAAGCCCCATTACCAGATAAATAGAATAGAATACAGGGTTAGATTAAAAGCCGGTTAGATTCAAGAGTATCAGTTTCTCAGCCACCTGGAAATAGAAAGATAATAAAATAAAGATCAGTCATGCACATCCATACACTGTCAAAATAATAATGGAGATGATGGATCAGATAATTAAGCTTATACATACCTTGTGACCACGCCCACGCCACAAACGTTTCGAGTTTGCTGCTGAAAGATCAAGGACAGCAAGTCGGAGAGGAAAAAAATCCAAAGCGAGAGATTTCAGAGGACAACCTTTCCACTGGAACCACTTCAACTCAGCAGGAAGAAACTTCAAGTCCCCTTCCAAATGCACATAATTAATTTGAAGCAGTCTAAGATTGACCATTGCTGCAAGGGGTTTTGAGCAAATTATAACCTCTCTTTTTTCCTCTGCTTTATTTTGGTGATGTGCTTTGTATCTTTCCTTAACGTATGTAACGCTCAGAGGTAAAAGTTGGGCGTCTTCGAAAGTTATTCGAAGAAATTCTGTCACCACCCGGATCCCTCACCTTCACTGTCCTTGATTCGAAGTCTAGGACTATCCCTTGTATATGTCTTGTTCCCTATTGTCAAGTACGTATGAATATATATAAACAATAAAAATTATTAAAATAAAATTTGCCATGCTGGAATCTTTACCTTATCATCCTTGAAGACATTCATAATTTCATCGCGATCCCACAGTCTAGTACGTGTTAGCAATAGTCAATTAATGTGTTAATTATGTAGTCAATTAATGTTTGGCACCTACAATATTTGGGGGGCTTGACTAGGTTGGTTGCCTAATTTGGTTGGTTGCTTAACTTGGGGGGCTTAGGAACTTGTATATATATGTGTTGATTGTAAGTAATGAAGACATAAGTGAAAATCAGAAAATATTCCACAACTCTCATTCTCTCTACACTTTCCACTATCTCCTCTCAATATTCTCTATGTTTTGACATGGTATCAGAGCAGCGATCTTGCTGACTCTAGTCTTGAATTGTTGTTTCCATCATGGGAGAAGATGTTTTTTTCCCTGCTGGAAATAGCACCACCAACTGTTCTCAACCTACCTACCTAGAAGCATTGACGACACCGATCCCGACCCAGACACCGAACCCGGAACCGATTGGCCTCACCTGGACTAGGTGTTGCCGCCGACCCAACCAACCGACCCCGATGATCCAGACCTTTACCCCGACTGAAACTGCACGATATGAAAAAGATCAAAAGAGATATGAAGCTGCAAGTGGTGACTCTGGCTATGTATTCCATACTTCGGATGATAGAAATTCAACGGGCTGGATAATTGATTCTGGCGCAACCGATCATATGACATTTGATCCTGATGATTTTCTGAGTACTAGTCAACCCAGACGAACTAGTATTGCTAATGCCAATGGAGTTACTTCTCATGTGACAGGAGCTGGCACTGTGGCTCTCTCATCCTCTCTTTCATTATCTAATACTTTACTTGTTCCATCTTTATCAAATAAGCTAATGTCAGTTAGTCAGAATTCCTGAACAATTGAATTGTTGTGTATTAATCTACCCGAGCTTTTGTTTACTTCAGGATATTCACACTAAGGAGATTATTGGTCGTGGTACTAAGAGAGGGGGGTTATATTATATGGAGGATCTCAGTACAGGCATGGCTCACAATGTGACACATGATATCAAACAAAGGCAAGTCTGGTTGTGGCTCCGTCGATTGGGGCATCCATCCTTTGGATATATGAAGCATATTCTACCAAACTTATTATCATATTTCAAGGACTCCGACTTCAAATGTGACATTTGAATTTTGGCTAAAAGTCACCGTGTGCCCTACCCATTAAGTTCAAGTAAGAGTACTACTCCATTTAAGTTAATTCACTCTGATGTTTGGGGGCCCTCACCTATAACTTCTCATTCTGGCTTTCGGTGGTTTGTGACATTTGTGGATGATTGTACTCGTATGACATGGTTGTACTTGATAAAGAATAAAAATGAAGTGTTTACTGTGTTTCAGCCTTTCCACAGACAGATTGAAACTCAGTTCTCTACCAAGATCCGAGTTCTTCGCTCCAGATAATGGGGGCGAATATGTCAATCATGACTTTCAAACATACTTCCAGATGCAAGGCATGATTCATGAGACAACTTGTCCTCAAACACCACAACAAAATGGTGTTGCGGAACGGAAAAACCGACACCTCCTTGAAACAGCACGAGCCCTTCTGATTGAAGCTCATGTTCCTCGTCACCATTGGGATGATGCTATAGTCACCGCAGTCTACCTCATCAACCGAATGCCTTCCAAAGTTTTAGACTTCCAAACTCTCTTACAAGCACTTGCCCAACATGGGCCCTTGCCCTCCGTTCAAATGCTTCCGCCCCGAGTCTTTGGTTGTGTGGCATTCGTTCACCTTCATAAGAATCAACGTGGCAAACTTGATCCATGTGCTCTCAGATGTGTTTTCGTAGGCTATGCTGCTCATCAGAAAGGATACCGGTGTTATCACCCCTCCAGCCGTCGTACGTATGTCACTTTGGATGTCACCTTTATGGAGTCGGAGATGTTCTTCCATGATCCGATGTCCAACTCTATGCCTCAAAGAGGCATAATGAACAAAAAGGCTTTGGGAATTCAAGGACTTAAAGATTGGAGCAAAACAAACCCAAGCAATGAAGTTGAATTTCGGAGCAGGAGCCAAGCGACCGGTCTCCAAGAGCCCAGCGACCAGTCGCCAGAGAATCCTGAAGAAGAATTTCGAACCTGCCCAAAAGCGACCGGTCCCCAGGAGCCCAGCGACCGGTCGTAGAGAATCCTGAAGGAGAATTTCGAACCTGCCCAAAAACGACCGGTCACCAGGAGCCCAGCGATCGATCGCTTCCCTGCCAAGAACATGATATCTCTTCATATTTCACCTCCGAGACTGATGAAGACCCCCTCACATCTCAGGACCCGCTGATCAATCTCCTGAGAATAATCCCGAGGTACGTGATTCTACTACATCTACTGCTTTAGTTGATAAACCTGTTAGATATCAATTACCTGATAGGCAGAACCGTGGAAAACCGCCAATTCGGTATTCACCGGATAATGGCAAGGCATCAAAGTACCCAATTGCAAACTATGTTTCTACTGAAAAATTATCTGCACCCCTTCAAGGCTTTGTACACCAGTTATCCGCAATTCATATTCCAACCAAAGTGAGTGAGGCATTGAAGGATCCAAAATGGGTTCAGGCAATGAAGGAGGAGATGCATGCTCTGGAGAAAAATCACACATGGACACTTGGAGAACTTACCTCAAGGAAAAAGGACTGTCGGATGCAGATGAGTTTACACTTTGAAATACAATGCTGATGGGTCAATTGAACGTTACAAAGCACGGCTTGTGGCAAAGGGATACACACAAACATATGGTATTGACTATGAAGAAACCTTTGCCCCCCGTTGCAAAACTTAACACTGTTCGAGTGCTCTTGTCCATTGCAGCAAATCTTGATTGGCCTCTCCACCAATTTGATGTGAAGAATGCCTTTCTCCATGGAGAACTCACAGAAGAAGTCTACATGGATATCCCACCAGGATATGTTACATCTACTCATGCTAATGTGGTGTGCAGATTACGAAAGGCATTATATGGATTGAAGCAATCTCCTCGAGCATGGTTTGGGCGTTTTACCTTGGCCATGAAGAATTATAGTTTTAAGCAGAGTAATTCTGACCATACTCTGTTCTTAAAACACAAGGGAGGAAAGGTAACGGCTCTAATCATTTATGTCGATGATATGATTATTACTGGGAATGATATGCAGGAAATCTCTCAACTACAAAAATGTTTGGCAAAGAAGTTTGAAATGAAGAAACTTGGTGGACTCAAGTACTTCTTGGGCATTGAAGTTGCTAGATCAAAGCGAGGCATATTTCTCTCACAAAGGAAGTATGTTATGGATTTATTGGCAGAAACAGGAATGTTAGATTGCAAACCTGTTGACACTCCAATCGTTCAGAATCACCACCTTGGGGAATATCCCAATCAGGTACCCACTAACAAAGAAAGATACCAAAGATTAGTAGGTCGATTGATCTACTTGTCTCATACCCGAACACCGACATCGCGTATGCTGCCAGTGTTGCTAGTCAGTTTATGCATTGTCCAAGTGAAGATCATATGGATGCAGTTTTTCGGATTCTTAAATATTTGAAGTCAACACCAAGAAAAGGACTTATGTTCTCCAAAAATGGTCATCTGAATATCAGTGGCTACAGATGCAGATTGGGCAGGGAACATCACTGATAGACGATCAACATCAGGGTACTTCACATTTGTGGGAGGTAACTTGGTTACTTGGAGAAGCAAGAAACAGAATGTCGTTGCTTTGTCTAGTGCAGAAGCGGAATTCAGAGGAATGACCAAAGGAATTTGCGAACTTCTTTGGTTGAGAAAATTGCTTAGAGAGATTGGATATGCACCTACATTCGGAATGCATCTACAGTGTGATAACAAGGCTGCAATATCCATTGCACACAATCCAGTTCAACATGATCGCACCAAACATGTTGAAGTGGATCGACACTTCATTAAAGAGAAAGTTGAAAATAAAGAAATTCAGCTTCCGTTTGTCAAGTCTGAAGACCAGCTGGCAGATATATTAACAAAAGCTGTTTCTAGCAGAGTATTCCACAACTCACTGATCAAGTTGGGCATTGGTGATATCTATGCACCAACTTGAGGGGGAGTGTTAGCAATAGTCAATTAATGTGTTAATTATGTAGTCAATTAATGTTTGGCACCTACTATGTTTGGCACCTACAATATTTGGGGGGCTTGACTAGGTTGGTTGCCTAACTTGGTTGGTTGCTTAACTTGGAGGGCTTAGGAACTTGTATATATATGTGTTGATTGTAAGTAATGAAGACATAAGTGAAAATCAGAAAATATTCCACAACTCTCATTCTCTCTACACTTTCCACTATCTCCTCTCAATATTCTCTATGTTTTGACAGTACGCATGCCGGGATCCAAAAGGTTTTCGTCTCTAACAATTTGCCTTCCCATGTCCCTAATCTGATCGTGCATCCACAGTGTACTGTCTTCAGTGATCTTAATAAGTGACTTTGCTGTGAGGTCAGAAATGGCTATCTCCCCCGCAAAACCACAACCCTTCAATATGTTAATTGCATCTTCTCTCTTCATGTTCATCTTTACAAATAAACATGCAATATCTAGGAAGATATACTTGTTTTGCTTGTCTAGTGCGTCATAACTTATCTTTAACACATCGTGAAGATCACCTGGACGAATCTTGCTCAGCTTCTGCAGAGCTTCTCTCCAGTCCTCTATCTTCCTCTTGTCAAAGAGGTAAGAACCAAACACTTCAAGAGCCAAGGGTAGCCCACCTGTAAGAGCCGCAATTTCCCTGGACAGATTGAAGAACTCATCTGTGGGCTTTTCTCTTCTCAGTGCATGGTAATTGAAAAGTTGTAGTGCCTTGGACGAATCCAACTCCCTCACACCTCATACAACTTATTCACAAGATGACTTGGTAAGGCTTTTATATCTCTCGTGGTAACGATAATTCGGCTTCCTTGGTAAAACCATTCTGTGTTGTCGCCAACTAAAGCACTTAGTTGGCTCACATTATCAACATCATCCAGAACAAGGAGAACTCGCTTCTCATACGCAATAGCTCTGATTGCAGCAACACCAGTCTCAAGCTCATTTACAGGAGGCACCTTATTAGGGGAAAGATTACCAATGAATTTGTTTTGAAGAGATAGCAAACCCTCATGTCCTGCTGAGATTTCTCGAACATTTGAGATCAAACAGTGGCAGTCAAAATGACCAACAAGCCTATTGAAAAGAGCATTGGCAAGTGTTGTCTTGCCAACCCCGCCCATGCCATGAATTCCCAGAACTCGAACTCCGCTGGATCCAACATTCAAGTCTAAAAGTCTCATCACCTCTTCAACTCGGGAATCAAGTCCCACCGTGTATCCAACTGGGGTTTTGTTTATTTCAGTCAAAACCCTTTGGACTAAATGTTGAATGAACCCATCTGCTTCGTTGCTGTCATAAAAAGTACATTGTGAGTTACAAACGGGTTAAAGGGATTCTCACGTATGATCAATATAATAATTGAACCAATATTTTTAGGCTTTCTAAACCCGAACTCTAAACCTCAAATCATATGCGAGAGGGACAACGACCAGCAAATGTTGGACACTAGAGTGCGCATGTGGAACTCCGAATCACGGACACTAGACCTGGGATTATAGAATTTGATTCTAGAATTTCAACCATTGCTGAGATTAACTCTCCTCATATATGTGCAGTGGCGGTTCCAGCCTGTGGCAGGCTGGGCTCATGCCCGGCCCAAATTTATGTTAAATAAATATTACCCACACTTTTCTCTCTCCTCTCTTCTCTTTTGCCCGGCCCAAATTACTCTCATCTCTCTCTCCTCTCTCCCTTTTTTTATTCTTTTCCTTACACTCTCCTCTCTCATCTCTCTCCGTTTTTTATTCTTTTCCTTACACTCTCCTCTCTCCTCTCTCTCCTTTTTTTATTCTTTTCCTTACACTCTCCTCTCTCCTCTCTCCTTTTTTTATTCTTTTCCTTCTCTCCTCTCTATCTCTCTTTTTTTCCGTTGTTTTCCTTCTCTCATCTCTCGCTCTTTTTTTTTCTTTCTTTCTTTTCCTTCTCTCATCCCTCCGCTCTTTTTTTTTTCCGTTCTCTTTCTTCCATCTTCTCTCCTCTCTCCTCTCTCTTCTTCTCTCCCTTTCTTATTTCTTCATTTTCCTTCTCTCTTTTTGTTAGAAAAATATTACCTACATTACTTATGATTATTAAAAAAAAATTGTCTTGCACAAAGATAACTATTTCAGAAATTATGAAACATGATTGATAGGGCTATAGAGCTCGAGGTGGAAAGCTAAAAACGGATGTCATAATAAACGTTTATAAAAGGAAATAAGGGGAGAAATGAGGTCACAACTAGTTTTAAAAAAAAAAACCTAGCTCCGCCAATTTTCTTTCTTCCCATTTCTCTCAAAATAAATCTGGTTTTTTTTAAAATTAATGTAGTCCCCTATTTTATCTTTCTTTTTAATGTAAAATATATTTTTTCTATTTTTTTTCTTTTGGTTTTTATTTTAGTTTTTGTATTTGTAGATATAAATGCATTTGAGGGTAAGGCTTATTACGTCTCCTCTCACTATGTAATTTTTTTATTTATGTTTATTAATGAAATTTACTCGTTTCGTTAAGTTTGTTATATAAGTTTTGCCCGGTCGGCTTTAAAATCCTGGAACCGCCACTGTATATGTGATGTAGATTTAGAGGCCAACAACATAAGTTGAACATTATTCTTCGTAATTAAGAAGTTTTACGGGATGTCCCTTTCAAATTCTAAAAAGAGAAGGTTATTTCATGTAATTCGCGGGCAGGCTCTCTAGAGATTATTAAGAACAGATTTTCCTTCGCCCCAAAAAAAAAAACGGATTTTCATTTATAATTAAGCAACATGCCAACGGGATCTAACCCAATGGAAAAGGGTCTTAGCTTGCAAACAAGAGGTCTCATGTTTGAAGCATCATAGCTATGTGCGTGTGAGAAATCTCTCATCCCTATAGTTTAGACTATAACTTGTACTCATAGTCTAAAATATCGATAATATCGACGAAATATTGAGGATATTATCGTTTTTTTAAGTCACGGATATTTCGGAACGTATCCATATACATGTCGTATAAATATCAATAATATCGGAAAATATCAATGTCAATAATTTCACTTACACTTGAGCAATATTTTGTCAAAATATCGCTAAAATATTGCTATAATATCGAAAATATCGATGTAATGGAAAAAATGAAAAAAAAAACACAAAGCACACATGCAAAGGGATTCGAACCCCTACCATTTCACTCATCCAACGCCTTAATCACCATGTTGCTTATGTTTTTGTGATAATACACAAAAGGGAACTCTATGTGGTACTAAGTTACTCATGTATTATGCAATGTATAAAGTGTAAAATATTGTAGTAAATCATTATATATAAATGATTATGATGTGTTTAATCTTCTTTCATTAATTACTACATATTTTCTACACTCACAGTGTTTGTCAGCTCGCTATATAATCAACTTAAATCAGTTAAACTCATCATGCAATGCATTTCTTTCCAATTTTTTGTGATAAACTAATAGATAATTGACTAAATAAACATCCTCCAAAGTTTCAATAAAAATTTCTAAGTTTTTCTTATAATTTATGTGGTTTTTATTCAATTTTGATCAATATGAATAATATCTTGATATTTCCATCGAAATTTCCATGTTTTTGGACTACCAATATTTCTGATACCATCGATATTTTAGACCTTGCTTGTACTTATAAAAAAAAAAAAAAAACATCCTTTAACGCCACATAATTAATTGGTAGATTGTAAAAGTTGAAGAAATGATAACTACTTAGGATCCCTAATATTACTACTCTTGAAATCCGGGACAGTAACGTCATGGAGCAGGGCAAGCTTCTTGTTGACATAAAGACTTGATTTATTTCAACACCAACTGAAGAGCAGGTGAAGAAAACGCGAAGAGCAGGTGAAGAAGTCAGAAACAAAGACCCAAGTCTCACATTTAAAGATAATCTAAATAAAAACGACACTTTTGACAAGTGGGAAAAAAAATAAAGGAATGAACACGATAGTGGAAATTTAGAAAGACTAGTACTATACCTTTTTTTTTTTTTTTAAAGATATCACAGGATTCAGACATATGATATATTTTTGCTCACTACTTTAATCGAATATGTACTTTCACTATCTTTTTCAATACTTGACACATGTCATTTGGCATAACTATAATTAACTCTTTACTTTATATTCATGCAACTATAGTTATGTCAATAGACACGTGTCAAATATTGAGAATGATGGTGATAATACACCTTAGGTTAAAGTGGTGAGCAAAAATGTTCCTTTCAAACACGTTATTTTTCACTTGATTAGACATGTATGGTACTATGAATAATAAAGTGAACAGAACAGAATAATCCAGTAGGCCTTATAAAAAGCCTAACTCAATTACTATTTACTACAATATACAATTCATTACTTGTAATAATACACTCCAAAACCTTTTGTTAATTATTATATTTATTTAATTAGAAAAATATCCTAATACCAAAACCCTAAAAGTCCTCTGAAAAGTGAAAAGTCAAATCTCGACCAAATAAAACTATCAGCAAGAAGAAGGAAGAACACCAACTTATTAATTCATAAGTCTTCGTCTCTCTGCAACCTGCGTATGAATCGTTAGTTATCTCATCCCAATGTTTGTATGGCACTCACAACCATCACCATCATCTGACTGATCCATACGTAAAATTGAACAACATTATTATCGAGAGAGCTAGCTCGATCCAACTCTAAGCAATGCATCCTAGCTATAGCTAGCTAGGGTTTCAACTTTTATTAACGCAGCAGGTTACTAAAATGCTTTTGTAATGGATGAAGAAAGCAGAGCATGCAAGTAATTGAAAACCCAAAAACCAAAAAAGAAAATATATAGGGTACCTGGTGTTGATAATATAACCCGCTATACCGCCTACTTTTTCCATGGCACTCCGCCACCTAGGGACCTTGTCGGCGATTTCAGGCAGTCGTTCATAAACTCTAAAATGCTTTGCAAACGGTTCGTTTTGATGTCGAACGTGAGAGGGGTCCACTTGGTAGAACACAGGCAGAATCAGCCGGCTTCGGCGCTCGCATATCTTAGCCAGCTCTTCCAGACACCACTTTGACTCGGCATTTCTCGGCGACAGGATCACGATCGCCGCCGTCGAGTCCTCGATCGCTTCCAGCAGAGTCGGGGCGATCTCGTCCCCGCGGTTCAAAGCGTCGTCGTCTCGGAAGACTCGGACGCCGGGTTTTTCGAGCCCCTCGTACAGACTCTTGGTGATTGTTGCGCGGGTGTCTTCACCTCTAAAGCTTAGGAACACGTCCCAGCGTAGCCGGAAACCCCCTGGACTTGACGAAACGGTGTCGTTGTCATCCCCCGTCGCCATTTCAGGTTACTGGAGCTCTCCTCTATCTGCTTTTTCTGCGTGCACTGGCTCCGAGAAATCTTTACCTACCAATTCAACGATTGAGGATTGATTTTTGTGATGGAACTATACAACTTTTGATTACTATATTTATTTATCTCCAATGCAGCTTTACTAAAGGACTATGTGATGATAAGTTCTTGGATTATTGTTTCCCCACTTGCTTGACTTACCACTTATTAGTAGGTTAATATTATCTCAAATCAGTTTTATATTAAATAGTGTTGATCATTATGCTCAACGTGACACCACCGTACGGATTCATGTATTTAGAAAATGAACATTTCCGATTACGTTTAATGCCAAGATTCGTTAGTCACAATGGAGTGGTTATGAAAGTAAAGTGCACTCAAGTGTTGTTCCATATACCCTAAATTATTTGACCTTTTCTTATCCTTTTAAATGTAAACATCTATAATTTCTTCTAGCCAAAAAGGGTTGCCATAATACCACGCTCAGCGAAAAGCTTCCAGCCAAAAAAGCTTTTCAAAATAATCGGCAGCAACCTGCTGCTTCCTCTCGGCAATCTCTCGGCAATTCAATTTCCCTCTGAATTAAAGAGGCCCTCCTGCTCCCGCACCTTGTTCTTCCTTCTCCTAATGATTGTGATAAGGTGGAAGAATTTTGAATTTCTAGGAACGGAGTCAGCACAGGCTCACTGGGTGCGGATACCCTTTTTTTTTTTTTTTTTTTTTGGAAAAGAAAATCTATAGGTATATCCACTGGTTTACTTGCTTGTAACATTAGCATTGATTTTACTCGTTGCTACTGTCATCGTCGAAAGACCATTTTCAGCCATGAATATTTTGAAGAATCAATTGTGAAATTGGATAAGAGATCAATGCATGAATGATAACATGGTTATACATATATACAGTGAGCTTCCATTGAAGGATCTCAAATAAACTTATTTGAGGGACACCCTTGTTGGCCCCCCTCCATATTGTATTTCACTAATCCAAACCGTCTATTTTTTAGATAATTATTCAAAGATCATCTCTACAAAAAATCACTTGAATCCGATATCATTTGACCACTCAATTGAGTTACTGAATTTTTAGTACTTTCTTGAAGCATCGTGTTCATTGATTTTGTAGGATATAATTAGATGTCGAAACGGTTTCCGATTTGTCTAATTTTTTGCAATGATGATCTATGAATGTAGATTTAAAAAATAAATGATTTAGATTGTTGAAAAAAAATTCGCAGGGAACCTTAAAGGGTGTCCCTTATTTGAGGGAATCCCTCAATAAAAGTAGATTGTAAATATATATATATTTGATGGTGCAGGGGCTTTTTCGTTCCACTGGCTACAAATAGGCTTGGGTTGTTGTAAAGAGTAAATGGATGAAGTTGCCCCTATGCCTGAGTTCAAGAATCAAGCCTCAATAGTGCTTCTAAAAGTTTGTGGAGCCTTAGAAAACACTTTGGTTCCTTTCACCAACAAGACAGACAACTGTTATAAATCAATATTATGGCTTGGCCTAAGGAGCTTGTGGAATGGGAGCTAAGCCTCCATGAGTTTAGCAATAGAGAGATAAAGTTTGGATTTCTTATGGGAAATAGAGATTTAAGAGCAAGGGGATAGGGAAATTTGGGAAGATTTGATGAGGGAAGAGAGGGAGAGATGGGGATGAAATGATGGGTGGCTTGAGTAGATTTTCCAGCACCTTGACGATTGCTTGGTCGTTCTCTGGATGGTTTTTTCACTGGGTAAGAGGTGCCTCCTTTTATAGGCGCTGGAAGCCCCTTCTGTTCAGGAACCCTAGTTGACTTGCCCCAATTTTTGCCAAGTCCTCTCCTCCATTTCCCTTCACTTCCTTTGATTCAATCCATTTTGGTGAAAATTCCTTAATCCAAGCACATTGGGACAGCATTTTGGGGCTCCAAGGTTTTCTTGCAGCTGACTTCTTCCATCCTGGGTGAGGCGTCTTTTGCTTTTCCTCCTGGTTTTCCTACCAAAGCTTGCAGAGGAAAGAATGGGTATGGGTACTGGTCTAAAAGGTCTTTTACTTCCAACAGCCCGTGCACATGGGTTTCACTTGGTTTTAATAGGGTGTTGGGCCATTTCTCAGAAGGTGCTGGGCCATTTCTTTAAGGTGCTAGGCCATTTTCTATATTTTATGCTTATCCATTTATTTAGGCTCAAGAAATGGGCCTGAGTTTGGTGCTCCCAAGCAACCCAAAGCTTCCACTTCTTGGATCATCAATGGGCCTCATGAATACTCGTAATCATCCATACCATAACCCACTCAACAAGCCTCATGCATTTGCTTGGGCCCACTTAAGCTTATAGCGTGGCTCGGTACTAAAATAAATGTTTTCTTTACTCGACGTTGCGTGTCGTGTGACGTGTTTGTGCCCAGGCTCTGCCGTCCTGTAACGGGCTATGGTCTGGCCAAGCGGTGTTTGACGGGACAATAAGTACTGCTTCATGGAACCAATACATTTACAGGCTCATTGCGATCTCTTTGCATGGTAGGTTGTGTATTGGCTTGGCGTGGTATGCAAACCATAACTTCTGGAAGCGCATACGACAAATTCCTGAGTACCCCGGTCAGGCTCCTTTCTCAATTGAGTGTTGTACTGGGCTAGAAATATATTTAGGCCCAACTTTGGATTTTTGGGCCTCAACAGATGACATTGATAATGAAGCCATTATGCTACGGTTTCAGAACATGAAAATGCATAGAGGAAGACTGTAATGTATTTCATGTAAAACATTATGGATTAATATATAAACTTTGTCTTCCATATTGTTGAACTTTTTACTCTTACTTTGTTGTTGGAGTAGGGGGTGGGCACGGTACGGGATGACACGGGATGGAGGTCATCCCGTGTCAATCCCGAATAGGAGAATCGGGACGGTATGACACGGGATGGGAGATTTTCAAAACACGTTCAAACCATACCGGCTCTAATCGGGATCGGGATGGTTCGGTATCAAAACTGATACCGTTCACCTTAGGCTAAAATTTGAATTTTTTTTCTTCAGTTTTTGCAGCTGCCAAATACTTCTGGATCCGAATCAACTAGAGTTGGTGATGACGGAGTTGAGGACGAAGATGCATCTGTGATTGCATTCACAGGTAAGAAGAAGTCTTCCAAAAAGAAAGATAATAGTGAAGAAGAGACTGTGGAGTCTGCTGCAAGTGAAGAAGAAGAAAAAGAAGAAAGAGAGAGATGGGGCAGACGAAGAGAGAGAAGAAAGAAAAAAAGAAGAGAGGAAGAAGGAAAAAAGAATAAAGAAATAGAGAGAGAGAGAGAGAGAGAGAGAGAGAGAGGAAAAAAGAATTAAAAAAGAGAAGGAGGATAATAAAAAAGAGAAAGACGAGAAAATAAGAAAAGAGAGGGAGGGGGGAAATAATATTTTAATATTTATTATTTAATATAATTAATTAGTTACTCTACGGTAAGGTATGACACCAAACGGGATCACATATCTGATACCGTGTCGTGCCAAACAGTAACGGGATGACACGGTTTCATCCCGTTTAAGCATCAACACCAAACGGGATGGCACGAAATTGACACGGTTTGGCACGGTTTTCGGGATGACTTCGGTATTTCGGTTTTGATGCCCACCCCTAGTCTGGAGAGCCCCCATTGGAATTTTTTTTTCTGGCTACGTCCCTGCCCCTCCCCTCAACCATTTACTTCTGGGTTTCTGCTTCCAGAATAAAGCTTCTTGCTCAAGCATAGCGTCAAGCTCTCGTTCTATAAATTTCTAAGGAAAAGGGTATATACCAGGCATCTTCGTTTACTGTGTTACCATAATCCCATGCATATTTAATGTTGAATTCAGTAATGTTGCTATGGTAGTTCTCCTCCCTTATCTATCCTCTCTTTTCTCCCTCTCTTGTTGCTCCAACGACAGGCATGACAGCAACCAGTGACTAGTACTGTCTACATAGTGACCAACTAACCAGAACAACTTGGGGTTGGCATTTTAGTCTTTAACGGGTATTTTAGTCAGTTTGTATTGAGACTTCAGCTTTTGGAAATGTTGGTTAGTTTCATCAAGCTACTTTAAAGTAGTATACAACTTGGTTAAAGATGCATATACAAATCCTGCTTCCAGTGTTCCTTCTGTAACAAAATACTCAGAAGTTACAGGGGGCACTAATCCAGCAAAAACAAGGTTCTTATGCCTTATGCAACTCCAAAATTTAGTCGATTAGCAATGAGACAGTACCACAGTAAGGTGGCCATATCCCCTTGCTTGTTCATAGTAGTTGACAAGATTATCTTCCAAGACACATGAAGCAGCTAACCATATTCCTGCAACAAGAATGGTGTTTTATCCAATGCAAGAGAATTGTCTCAAAAACTTTATAAACAAGGAAAAAGCATGAGAGACACCCACTCTTATCCACATTACGTACATTCCATCTTCAAAACACAAATTGATCGACTGTGATGAACCGCACCAAGTTTAACCCATGCTCCTGTTAGATTAGAGGTATATAAAACGAGAACTATGAGTTTCCAATCAGCCCTTACCAATTTTAGAGACACACCGAATCTAGAAATCATTTTTCAAGCTTCACCTTTCCCAAGCAGTAGGGCTTATCGGAATGAAACCAGCTGGAGATACAAGAGCATCCACAGAAACATCATTTGAAGTGACAGCTATGGCTCCTTCCTCCACGATCTGTATAGAATATGAAAGTGCAACTGCAACAAAATAATAGAGAAGCAGACATCATAACAAAACTGTAGTATCAAGCAGTAAGTTCAAAACCATTTATAGTTACGAATTACTATTGAACTAGCAACATTGAGTATTTACCATGAAGGGGCTCCTTCCATTTTTGTTCCTTTGTAAGCTCTTGGTACTTCTTTAGGAACAAATCATAGTAGCTTCAAGATTTAACCAGGCAATCAAATAATGGAGCCAAAATTTACTGGTAACTTAATAAAGATATGAACCTATAAGATGCATTACAGTATTAAAGCACATGTGTACAGAGGCATTTCTTTATGCCTACTTCTTAGGTAGCTTCCATGTTCAACAATTCAAATCCATGTCTCAACACTCACATGAAACCAGCCATTACTAGCAAACAGAAAGACTCTTATGGTTTATAACTTGCAAATCATCCATTAGTTTCAATATACCACATGAAAGAAGTAACAAATTTTATAAAAGCTATAATATTCTAACTGCAAATCCGCCATTGTTGTAAATAAAGATAATGTGAAACTCTGAAGCAAGGATGCAACAACTCACCCTCGACTACGGCCTAAACGCCTTCCACATCTGTCAAATGCAAGCCCTAGAATAAAGATTGAAGTGAGATGTTGCTTCGATTCAGCTGCACCAAAATGGATTCAGCTGCATCCTCAACTTGTGATACTCGCAAGTGCACGAGCCGTTCGGTAGTATAGCATATGTAAGTGAGATTCGATCCCACGAGGATTGGTGATTGAATGATCCAATTCATTTTCCCTACACAAAACAGAAATGGAAAAGAAAATAAATAAAACAAGAAAAAAGAGAAATAACTCAAGCAAATAAGTTCTCAAGTTCAATTAGATTAACGGATTGATTCTAGCTAAAGTATGATTAAGCCATGGTGTTTGGTCATAACCTTGTGTTCCTAATTCCCTAATTTGATCATTTGTTGTCTAACATAAAATTAAGTATTAGGAACCCATTAAGCATAGAAGAACAATTTAAACAACCAAACATGTATCTAATCCCTGTTGTCGAATGTCCATACATACTCTTCCTATTCATAGTTCAATTGAATTAAAGCATGGTGTCTACTCTTAATTCAAACCAAGATAGCTAACATGCAAGCCTAAATGGTGATCAATCATTCAAACTAGCATATTAACTTATAAGCATAATGAATAAGAACAAAAATCATAATTGAAACTTGGAAACTAATTAAACTTGAATACTTAAGAAAGAATGTACATTACAAATAAAAGTAAAGTGGAACTAAGAAAACTTGAAGGAAAATTTAGTAAAATCATTTTGTTACAACAATTTACAACTTGAAAGGAAACTAAGAGAATTTGAGGGAGAGAAAGGAAGGGAGCTCTAGAGAAGTGTTTGAGAGCTCCCCCCTTGGGGTGTGATTTATGAAGCTTGAAGACTTCTCTATTTATAGGGCTAAGAGGGAGGAACATCATGATGAAATTCAACACCATCATTCCTTCTTTAATACAACCCATAACTCCCACCTCATCTTGTCTATATTAGTGTGGTTGGAATCAAATGCATCTCATACTTCTTTTGCTGCACTCCAAGCTTTCTTCACATGGGAATTCAAAGGTGTTCAATTTGTGGCTGCCTTTTGCTGCTAACCCATGTGGGTTTTCTTCACCTTTGCCTGGAAAAAACGATTCTTCTGAACTACGCTTGGTGTAGGAGGGCCTAGGTTTCAATATGTATCCAATGGGGCTCAAATCACTACTACAAAAATTGAAATAGACGACGGGGAAACACCGTCGTCTTTTTTTTTTCAAACCATCGTTAAATCGAGAGTCGTCTTTTTGAAAGTCAAATTACCGTCGTCTATTATATGTAAAAACGACGGTTTTTAAAAGATCTGTCGTCTATTAAATGTAAAGACGACGGTTCTATAAAAAAACTGTCGTCTATTACATGTAAAGACGACACTTTTTCTAAAAAACTGTCGTCTATTAAATGTAAAGACGACGCTTTTTAGAAAACCGTCGTTATATATGGTAAAAACGACGGTATTTTGTTAAATACCGTCATTGATTGTATATAAAGAAGACATTATTTTGTTTAAAATCGTCGTCGTTTTTATGTACAGACGACGGTAAAACCACCGTTTATTTTCTTTAAATATGTCGTCTAATAAGTTTCCAAGCTGTTACATTGTAGTTTTTTGTTTTCTATGATTCCATACAACAATTTCAACTAGGAAACCGATTATAATGATTCAAAAATTATTTCTTTCATAAAACTTGAAGATTCAATAGTCATTACATAGTCAACCAATCTTTATTCTATTACATACATACTTCCTACCTATAATTAGAAATAAAGGAGCTACATGTTGCTCACAAATTCTACTAATTTGATTCAAACTTCATCAATTTGTTCTTGGATGTATGAGTTAGCTCCGCCTTCCTTGCACATTTTCCAAGTTGTTGTATTCCCCCCTCCACTCTAGCAATATCAGCAACAATAGGTCAAAAAACTTGAAATGCCATGCTTGAAGCTTTGTTACAGACTGACAACTCAAGTGGAGCAAGGCAAAGAAAGTTGTATGCTAGTACCTTTCTTGACCACTGAGTAAGCTTCCTTGTAGCAGCAACCTGTACCAAATCAGAAAAACAAAAACAAAATTTTAACTAAAGCTACTATGGTCTACACTTTAATAATACAGCACTTCTTGGAATTACCTTTTTCTGAAAATATATAGATTTATTTTCCCTATACTGCTAAAAAATGCTTTTCATATATTCATAGTCTATTACCATTGATGAGTGTTACTACAGCACCAACTGACAGTTCAAATAGACCCCGAGTATAATCCTTACCAAGATAGCCAAACCTGCCCTAAACTTCTATTTTAATCATATAGAATATGTGAAATTCATCTTATTTCTACTGAAAACAACAGAAATATTACTTAAAGTTACTTAAACTTCTATTTT
Organism: Prunus fruticosa; assembly: GCA_018703695.1. Taxonomy (NCBI): domain Eukaryota; kingdom Viridiplantae; phylum Streptophyta; class Magnoliopsida; order Rosales; family Rosaceae; genus Prunus; species Prunus fruticosa. The sequence continues at coordinate 40,052,788 of CM031917.1, read as the reverse complement.
AACAAAGAAACAGTAACTGGGGCATAATCCCAACCCTCCTCACAACAATGAACAAGTTGCAGGAGGGGATTTTTCTCCCTGGTGGACTTAAAGTTGAAGAGTTCATAAGTTACCACAGACCTAGTATCCAGGCCTGCATTTTCTAACCCTTCCATCCCAAAACAATCCCCAAAATTTGAAAATTTTGAAACCGTAGTGCCTACTATTTAGATATGTATAGCAGCAAAAGTATACTTGGTTAATGTCATTGCATAAAAAATACCATCAAATACTAACTTAGATAACCAACAAAATGCAAGTGTCTTTCCTTGTGTAGGCTCACTTTACACAAACTCTTGTCACCAAATTACTATGAGACTGCTAAATTGATAAAACACATTTTTAGAATGTTTTACTTGAATAGTGGATTCAAATAATTTCCAAGTTAACCCTTGTCCATGTATAACATGAATATACACTCTTCTAGCTAGAAAAAAGGTAAAAAGCAGTGGATAACTAGATAAAAATATGTTAAAAGGCATCATAGATTATGATCTGTTCTTGATAAATCCATGAATTTCTCCATAAAAATAAAGTTTTATCATAGAAAAATGATATTTTCATATAATTAGTATGCCTATTATGTCTTGAAATTTTAGTTAAAATAATGAGAAAATAATAAATCTGAAAGTGACAGCTAGTACCAAATGTATCTGGTATATGATATATTAAAATAGAAGCACTCGCATTCCTTATAGTCTCCCATTTGTTTATCATCCCATGACTGGTGAACACTGTTTTAAGAAATCACTGATGAATATTATCTTATAAGAAATCACTGATGAAGATTGCCTCTCATAAGTCAAACTTCGTGCAAGTTTATATTGACCACAGTGGAAAAGAAAAAAGAGGAATCCATCCTACATTATATCACAACCAAACCAAGAAAACATATTAAAATCTGCTTCTAAAATCCTTACTTAATTGGCCAATTTTTAATTTTTTTTTCAGACAAAAAAAAGGGCCAATTTTAAGAGAGAATCAATTTTGAACTGTTGACCTACAAAATTATTAGAATCGACCAGTGCTAATGACTAAATTCAGTACAATCTCAAAATTCAGATTCAAAGCTGGCTTCATCCATCAGAATGAATCACAAAACACTCCTTTAGACCAAAAACAGAGTAATAGCTAAAAGCTCCAAGACAATTCAACCAACATCAGCAAAAACCAAAACAAACCCAAGTAGAATTCAGCAAGTTAAAGTCCAAATTCCATCAAATTACATTAAATCAGACCAAAATTAACATTCTATATCAAATCCCTAAAATAGTCGATGGTGTGGATTTCTTACCAGCTTTTTATACCCAAAGCCCTAATTCCTAAATCAACCCACCAGCATCTTTAATGGAAGAACCTAAATCAAACAAAATAAAACATACACAGTTTCTTCGATAATAAACCAAACATAATAAAACATACCCATTGCAAAGTGTTCGCGAGCCAATCATAACCAGATTTGACATTAAAACCCTCATTAAAATTAAAAAAATCAAAAAAGGAGAAGAAGAAAACAGAGAGAGAGAGAGAGAGAGAGAGAGAGAGAGAGAGAGAGAGAGAGAGAGAGGGAGAGAGAGAGATTACTTGGGGTTTTTCCCTTCAAATTAGTGCTTGAGCTTGGTTCGTTTTCAGAGGGAGAGAATAAATTTTGGCGAACGAGGCGAGTTCGGTGGACTGAACGCGGTGAGCTCGGTGGACTGAATGACGCGATGGAGATGGCGATCTCTGCAAACTCGGTGGATGGTGAGAGGGAGATGTGCTTCATCGATGTGAGAGAGAGTTGAGAGAGCGAGGGTTTTGTGAAAGTTTCGTGAGAGAATTTGAGATAGCATAGTGTTTGAGAGAGCGAGTGTTTTCTGAAAAGCTCCGCGCTCGCGAACTTAAAGTGAACTGTTGTTAGCGCCTCCTGAAAACACGACGGTCCTGATAAGGTATGGTCGTAATTTTAAAAATCAACTTAACATATTGGCGTATTAGGTACTTTACCCTAAACCCTACTTTACCAGGGCGGTGTTATAAAATTGGTCGTCTTTTAAAATACCACGACAGTTTTTATATGAAGGGTCGTTTTTTGGGTGCCGTAGTTTAACATAATTGTAGTAGTGAATTTGGATATGCCATAATAGACATTCATTGGAACAACTTGAATGAAGAATACATTCTCATCTGAGCAGTACAAGTATATATTTTGGGCCTTGCAGTTGACTGGGAAAATAGACTGAAATCGACTTCATTGCAAGTTCAGCTTGTGGGCTTGTTTTGGGCTTGATCTTCCCTCCTACAAAATCTGAAAAAATCTGAATCTTCAAACCCTTTGAATTATCTTTCCAAGCATATGCAGCCCAACTCAAGGAAAAATTTGACCTTAAGTTGCCAAAACTTGTATAACTTTCTCTAGAAGACTCGGAATCATGAACCGTAAAATTCTCCGAGAAACTAGATTTCCGTATCTTTCCAATGATGTATGGCTCGTTATCTGGTTCTTCTTGAGCAAGTACAGTCCAATCCGTGAAGTTGACTGATCTATAGACACGTTTGAGCTAACTTGTCTCCAAAATGCATTTAATGAGTCTCAAGCTTATTACACTGAAACAAACACAAAATTTATTAAAAGCACAAGTTTAACTCAAAAACATAATTAAATCATAAGTTAGAATGATACAAAATGATATATAAATATGCACCGATCATGAGACAACATAAAAACTATACAACATAAATAATTATGAGCAAGGTTAAAAATATCACCGGGTAGGATGAACAAGTCAACTGGCTCCCTTGCCTCCATAACTGTAACAAATAGGTCCTTCAAGTCCTTCAAATATTTTACCGTCATTAGAGCATCTGCAATGGGCTCCCTGAACCACCCCCTTAGACAAATTTTAGAGAGGAATTGTAAAAATGCAACTGCAACCATGCTCCATATCCACCTCCTAAAATAGGGAGTCCTCTAGGAGCTCCTAAATCTAAGGAGAGAGAAAGTACTCCTAGTGGCTCCCTATAATTTAATGCTGTCTTATTTAATAAGTATTTCAAACCTTTATTTAATGCTAACTATTTTTTATTTTTATTTTTTAATAGAGATGGACCAATCAAAAAAGAGTTATAGCATTTATGACTCTCCAAATTAGGGAGTATGGTTGGAGTTGAAATTTTTTAGAGAGCTCCTAAAATAGCTTTCTTATATTTTTAGCTAAATTTTAGCTAAGAAATAGAGAGCATCATTGCGGATGCTCTTACCAACCAACGAAAAATGAACATAAATGCCTAATACTTATAACTACTTTATGACGGAAACAGCACAAATTTGTGATCATCCACATAAATAACAAAAATTCCACCTGCCAGAAATAGGAGCAGGATTGAGATCACGAAATAGATAAGTCCAGTTTCACTAGATATTTTAAAACATTAAAGGAACTAATACTTCTTCTCCGAAATGTTTACTATGAAAGAACACATGGAATAAAATGGCAGACGACCCAAACCTATGTTTCACTACACACAAAAATCTGGTAGGCTTCGATTAATTTCAAATGCATTAATCCCACACTACTTTATGTTGCATATACTAGAAGAACACTAGGACAATAATCCCTTAAGAGGTAACTATTCAAAAAAAAAAATTATAACAATTGGATGTATAAACGGATTTTGAATATTTACTCGAGCTCGAGCAACTTATAGGTTAGAAAAAGGGTACCATCTTCATGCTGCTTCCCATCAGAATCTGAAAGAGCTGGTTCCAAAATGTTCGTTGAGTTCACAATCAAATCATCAACACTGGAAATCTTGAGCATTCTCATATTGCTATTCCTATCCTCTACACAAGGAACATAAAGCTTTTTCATGTTCCGCACATCACCCTCTTGAATTCAAATAAATAATCTCCACAAGTTTAAGAACAACAAATACAACAACATTGCAGGAGAATATGAACATAAAATGCTAACACGCACGCACCATTGGCTGGTTTGGATAAAATTTCTGAAACAATTCTTGTCGTATCGACTTCTCGTAAACCAGGGGAGCTAATGTAAGCACATACACTCTTGCTAGATTTGAACCAGGGAGCATTTACAACAATGCTCTGAATTGCAGCATCTGAGAATCCACAAGAAAGAAAACGAATCACATTTTCATCTTCAATCAGACAAAAATACAAACACTTAGAGATCAAATTGAAACAATGCCTGTATGAGGATGCTGGAACTTGAAAATAGTACCTTCTTCGGATCTTTGAACGGGGTCCATGTTTCTGAGCTCTTTGCGGATTCTAGACCGGAGCGAGCGCTTATGCTGGAATAGAGCTTCAATTGGGTCTTCGTTCCGGTTCATGGTGGCGAAGGAGCTATGAGATTGGGACGCAAGGCGTTCATTAGTGGGGTGCGAGGTGAAAAGGGGAGGAGAAGCTAACGTGCGCAGCTGGGTGATGAGCGTCACTGCCTCCTTTGCCCTGTTTATGAGCCCGCTCGCGCTTGCTCTACCCTGACTGAACATATTTCATAGCTCATGCTTTGCGGTTTTTTCCGTTAGAATTAGGCGCTCTTGGTTGCGTGCGCGCTTAGGCGCGGTTCGGGTTGGGACAGGATTTGGTTAAGGTCCCCCAATCCAAGTGGACAGATGACGACTGTAAGATTATAAATATATTTGGGTTAGTTACATAAAATTCCCCGAATTTTGGGGTCATTTCAAATGTTGCATAATGTTAGTTTATTGGAGAAGAAATTTAGAGAATAGTTGGTTAGTGGTGTTTAGGACAATAGCTTGACTTGGAAAGGAAAACTTTTGAAAGAATAGCAAAGTAGTTTTATTTTATTGATTGAAATAGAAAAGGTACAAGGCTTTAGAGTTGGCTGATGGGAGAGAATTGGCAACTGTAGCTTTTCTCATGCTTGCAATTTTATATAGGCATCAAGCCCATATATAGGAGACTTAACCGACAATAGCTTAGTTGGTGGGATTATCACTTTGAATATTTTATACTAAAGTACACTTTTGATCTCTCAGATTTTTTGTATTCACCAACTTGATCTCTTTACTCCAGCCACAAGTGTGTGGCTTTCTAGAATAATCTTCATGGTTGCATGTAGTTGCCGACTTCCCATCAAGTTCTAGATTTTTCTATATCATTCAAGACATTTCTATATTATTCAAGACTTTTCTATAATATTCTAGTACAAATGTGCATTACTTTTTAACACTCCTCCTTAATGCACATTTGTGTTACTCCGAGCATGCTTCGTAGCAGTTTCGAATTTTGGTCTTGGAAGTGCCTTAGTGAAGAAGTCTGCAATCTGCTCTTTTGCCCTTGCAGGACTTGAGCTCTACTTCTTTGTTTGTTGAGACTTCTCGTAAGAAGTGATGCTTGATGACAATATGCTTTGTCCTCCTGGAATACCTGGATTCTTCGCTATTGCTATAGCAGACTTGTTGTCACAAAGTATTTCAGGAGCTTTTGTTTGGCACTCTCCCATACCTTCAAATATTCTTTTGAGCCAAATAGCTTGGCATGCTGAACTTACTGCTACTACGTACTCAGCTTCTGCCGATGCTTGAGCCACAATCTCTTGTTTCTTTGATGACCATGAAAATATTCCTAATCCAATTGTAAATGCATAGCCTGATGTGCTTTTCATGTCATCCATCTAATCCAGCCCAATCACTGCCCTGTGTAGCCAAATAGTCTTGGATCTGTAGTAGGCTTATACCATATGCCATAGTCAATTGTGCCTTGCAAGTATCTTAATATTCTCTTTGTTGCTCCATAGTGTATTTGGCTTGGATTTTGCATAAATCTTGATAGTAAGCTTGTCGCGTACATGATGTCGGGTCTTGTTGTTGTTAAGTATAGTAAGCTCCCAATGAGACTTCTGTAAATTGATTCATCAACTTTACTTGATTCATCTTCCTTTCTTAATTTCTCATTGGTGATAAGTTGAGTAGCTACAGTCTTGCACCCGTACATTTTGAACTTTTTCAAAAGATTCTCAATGTACTTTTTTCTGGCATATGAAAATTCCATCTTCTTCTTGGTTTATTTTGATGCCCAAAAAATAGTGCATCAACCCAAGGTCACTCATCTAAAATGTTTTCATCATATCTTTTTTAAACTCTTGAATTATTTCTTCATTGTTTCCTGTGTAGATGGGGTCATCCACATACAGAGAAACGATTAAGATATCGGACTTACCTTGAGTTTTGGTGTAGATGGTAGGCTCGCTTTTGCTCCTCCTAAGCCTGCGTTATGAAGTACTTGTCTATGCAACTGTTCCAAGCTCGTGGCGCTTGCTCTAGTCTGGACAAGGCATTCTTTAGCTTGAGTGCTTTATCTTCTCCTCCTTGCTCAATATATCCTTGTAGTTGCTCGACATATATTTCTTCTTCGAGCTCTCCATTTAGAAATGCAGACTTTACGTCTAGCCTGATAAATTCTCCATTTCTTTTGAGCTGCTAATGCTACTAGTGCTCTTATAGTATCAAGTCTTGCAACTGGTGCAAATGTCTCGTTATAATCTACGCCTGGCTCCTGTGAGCCTTTAGCTACTAGCCTTACGTTATGCTTTTGTATTGATCCATCATGATTAAATTTGGTCTTATAGACCCATTTAACCCCAATGATCTCTTTGTCCTGTGGGCGATCAACGAGTTCGCATGTTTTGTTTTTCTCAATTGTTTTAATTTCTTCTTCCATAGCTTTTCTCCAGATTTTCTTCTTTTACTGCAACTTCAAAACTTTCTAGTTTTATAGTTATGAAGTTGCAAGTTTCATATATGTCTTGGAGTAATCTAGTTCTTTGTTCTAGTTCTAGAGAGCCTTCATGTTGTATGGATGGAGAAGTTGTAGGTTGAGGAATCGTACTTGGAGTTTCTTCAATTTCCTCTCTGCATGATTGTGTTATAGTAACATTTTGCTTTTCAACTTTCTCTTCCTCCCAGTTTCATGACGCCGATTCATCAAATTCAACATCTCGGCTTATTATGAACTTCTTAGTTTTGGGATTGTAGACTCGATAGCCTTTAGATTGGGAACTGTATCCCAGGAATATACCAACTTCATATTTTTCTTCTAGCTTGTGTCTTTTCTCCTTAGGAATGTGCACATAGCAAATGCATCCAAATACTTTGAGATGCTTTGTTGATGGCTTTATATTGCTCCAAGCCTCAATAGGAGTCTTATTTTGTAAAGCTTTTGTTGGGCATCTATTTAGCAAGTATACTGCTGTATATACAGCTTCTGCCCAAAATGTGTTTGGCAAGCCTTTTTCAAATATCATGGATCTTGCCATCTCCATGAAGGTTCTGTTTTTTTCTCTCTGAGACTCCATTTTGTTCAGGAGGATAGCCAACTGTTAGTTGATGCTCTACTCCTTCATCTTCACAAAATTTGTTGAATTCTTTAGAGGTATATTCTTTTCCTCTATCACTTCTTAGAGCTTTAATATAGTGGCCACCTTGTTTTTCGACATGAGTTTTGAATTTTTGAAGATATTAAATACTTATGATCTTTATCGTAGAAAATAAACCCACATCATTCTAGTATAGTCATCTATGAACATGATAAAATTCATGTTGTTATCAAGAGATGGAGTCCTCATGGGTCCATAAACGTCTGTGAACAAGCTCCAACAAAGCCTTAGCTCTCCAAGCCTTTCCAAATGGAAATGCATGTCGATGTTGTTTGCCAAGTTGGCAACCTTCACAAACATCATGGATCTCTTTTATGTTTGGAAGGTCTCTCATCATATTCTTTTTATAAAGAGTTTTTAGTGCATAAAAATTAAAGTGGCCAAATCTTTTATGCCATAACCATGAATCTTCTACTTCTGCTTTCATGGTTGTGGTGGCTTTTACAAATTGTCATTGGATAGGAAATTTTCTATTTTCCATTCTTACTTTTGTTATTATGTGATTTTTATTTCTTTTATCGAATATTGTGCAGGAGTCTCTAGAAAAGTGCAGAGAGTATCCATTTTCAATCATTTGTCCAACACTTAATAGATTATACTCCAAGCTAGGTACTAGTTGTAAGAGCTTTTTCGTTCCGAGAGCTCCTGATGGGCCTGGGTTGCTGGAAAGAGCCAAATGTGTGAAATTGCCCCTGGGTCTGAGTTCGAGAATCAAACCCCAAGAGTGATTCGAAAGGGTAGCTGAGCCTTAGGAAACACCTTGGTCATCTTCAACAACGGAACCAACAGTTGCTTATGTTGCGTCGATTCAGCTGCATCCTCAACTTGTAATACTCGCAAGTGCACGAGCTGTTGGTAGTATAGCATATGTAAGTGCGAGGTCGATTCCATAGGGATTGGTGATTGAATAATCCAATTCAATTTTCCTACACCAAAACAAAAAAAAACAAGAAAGAAAATAATTAAAACAAGAAAGAAAGAAAAGAAAATAACTCAAGCAGATAAGTTCTCAAGTTCAATTAGATTAACGGATTGATTCTAGCTAAAGTATGATTAATCCATGGTGTTTGGTCCTAACCTTGTGTTCATAATTCCCTAATTTGATCATTTGTTGTCTAACCTAAAATTAAACATTAGGAACCCATTAAGCATAGAAGAACAATTTAAACAACCCAGCATGTATCTAATCCATATTGTCGAATGTACATACATACTCTTCCTATTCATAGTTCAATTCGAATTAAAGCATGGTGTCTACTCTTAATTCAAACCAAGATAGCTAACATGCAAGCCTAAATGGTGATCAATCATTCAAACTAGCATATTAACTTATAAGTATAATGAATAAGAACAAAAACCATAATTGAAACTTGGAAACTAATTAAACTTGAATACTTAAGAAAGAATGTACATTACAAATAAAATTAAAGTAGAACTTAAAAACTTGAAGGAAAATTTAGTAAAATCATTTTGTTACAACAATTGACAACTTGAAAGGAAACTAAGAGAATTTGAGGGAGAGAATGGAAGGGAGCTCTAGAGAAGTGTTTGAGAGCTCCCCCCTTGGGGTGTGATTTATGAAGCTTGAAGACTTCTCTATTTATAGGGCTAAGAGAGAGGAACATCATGATGAATTCCAACACCACCATTCCTCTTTTAATACAACCCATAACTCACACTTCATCTTGTCTATGTTAGTGTGGTTGGAATCAATTCCATCCCATACTTCTTTTGCTGCAACTCAAGCTTTCTTCACATGAGATTTCAAAGGTGTTCAATTGTGGCTGCCTTTTGCTGCCAACCCATGTGGGTTTTCTTCACCTTAGCTGAAGAAAAAAAAACGATTCTTCTGAACCAAGCATGGTGTAGGAAGGCCTGAGGCTTCAATATGTATCCAATATGGCTTAAATTTGGATATGTTATACTAGACATCCATTGGAACAACTTGTATGAAGAAAGTATTCCCATTTGAGCAGTACAAGTGTACATTTTGGGCCTTGCAAGTTGACTGCCGAAAATAGACTGGAATGTATGGTGTGCATTTTGATGGGCCCACGGATTGGGCTTGGCTTCATCAATTGATACGTTTTAGCAGTCCATCTTGCAGTTTAGAATCTCTTCTTTCCAATCACATATTAATTGGGCCAATACAAGTTGGAGGAGGAAGTTAAGGCCGAAACAAATAGCTAACTCAGTCTTGCCCCGTTTTTGCACCATTTTGCATCTTTTTCATATCCAAAGCCACCATTGCTACCTAAGGCCCAATGAACTGAATGATGAACAGAAAAGGGATTAAAAGCACAAGTTTAACTCAATAACATAATCAAATCATAAGTTAGAAGGGTACAAAATGATATATAAATATGCACCGATCAGCTTAAAAATAAATTATTGGCTTGGCTTGAGAAGTTTGTGGCATAGAAGCTAAGCATTCATGAGTTTAGCGTGAGAGAGAGAGAGAGAGTAGATTTTCTATGAGAAATAGAGGTTTAAAGCAAGAAATTTCGAGAGAATTTGTTGAGGGGAGAGAGATAGAGAAAAGGGAGAATGGGTGTATTGAGTGATTTTCCGGCAGCATGATCGAAAGCTATGTCAAACTCTGGAATAGCTTGCCATTAGAGAAAATGGGAGGAGATGGAGGAATAGAGCACGAAATTGCAGGGCTTCAAGGATAAGAGATAATGTTTGCTCTCTAGATGTGGGTTGGTTCTTATGGGTAGGAGATGGCCCTTTTATGGCCGTTGGAAGCTCCTCCTATCCAAGAAACCCTAATGGGTTCTCTCCAATTTTTCCAGTCTCCCCTTTCATTTCCCCTCTCTTCCTTCGATTCATCCCATTTTGTGAAATCTTTCTCTCTACAACCACACAAAGACAAGATTTTTGGGAGCTCTAAGGCCTCCCCGCATCTACTTCAATGTTGAACTCCTATTCTTGGCTACCAACTCACCTTATTTCCTTCCCTTTTTCATGGCAAGAGCTGGTGGGAGAAAGAAAATAGGTAAGGGCATTGGTTTGAAGGGCGCCCCTTCTCCTAACAGCCTCGCGCGCTAACATCTTCCTGGTTTTTTGAATTTGCTACTTTGAGGTTTGTTTCGCCCACATGCTGGAGCCCTCCTAACAACTTACATACATGGGCATCTTTGGCTTTTATCGTGGTCCTTGTTTCCAGCTAAGTGCTTGGGCCTCTCTAAGGTGATGAGTTAGCCCATTAAGGGGTTGGGCTAATTTCCTAAAGTGACGGGCTATTTTATTAAGGTGATGGGCTAATTTTTCTGGAGTATTGGGTTTCTTTTCTCTCTCTTCTATGCTTACCCACATATTTGGGCTCAATAAATGGGCTTTAGTTTTGGGGCTCCCAAGCAGTCCAAAACTTCCATTTTTCGGCTCATCAATGGGCCTCATGAAAGCTCGTTACCATCCATACCACAACCCACTCAGCAAGCCCCGAGCATTTGCGTGGCTTAGGCCCACTTAAGCTTGTAGCGTGGCTAGGTGTAAAATAATGATTTTCCGCTTGGCATGGCATGTCGATTGGCGTGTCTCGAATTTTATCGCCTTTGAAAAGGGATATGATGCTCGACGAGATAATTAGCATGAGTGCATTTTATAGGCTAATCTCAATTCTTAGCATGACTGATTATTTATTTGGCATGACACGTTGACTGTGGCTCTGTCGAGTGTGTATGATGAACTTTTGCGTGCTCAAATCGGGTTTTTCTTTATAAGGTGTTTTACTAGGCCATGAATTTATTCCGAGCCCAACCTTGGATTTTTTGGGCCTCATCACTAGTAGAACATCTTTAATATATTTAGTTGGGTTAATGACCTAAATGGTCCCTAAACTATTGCCCCAGGTATTATTTCGGTCATCAACTAAAATTTTCAATTCAAACGTCCTTAAACTTTTTATTTTGTACCAAGATGGTCCATTCGTCAAAGTCTGTCTTATTATTTCGTGAAATTCGAGGGACAAAACCGTATTTTTAGATGAGTATCCTCCCTGAAACGACCAAGCATATGTAGGAATGCATTCCTTCCCATTTCTTCTTATTCTTCTTCTCGCAATTCCCAACCATTTCACTCCTGGACTAAGCTTGGTTCCAATGGGCCTATAATTCCCAATCTCTTTTCCAATCCACTCTATCACATAGTCCTTGACACCCCCGTCCCTATCTCCACCACCAAGCGAGAACCTTTTCTCCAGTTCATCAATTCAGGGCACTTCTGATGCAAGAGAGCATCCTCAATTCCCCACCAGCAGCATACGACATCGTTTGGGGTCCTAGAGGAGAAAATTTGTTTTTAAAAATGTCTGCATGACTTTGCACGACGAAACCCTTAAATTCGGTGCACAAATTCTTGCGCGACGAAGTGTGGTTCGTCTCTAAAGTCTTTTAAAAAATAAATTAAATAAAAAATTATTTTTAAAAATCTATGCATGACTTTGCGCGACGAAAGACAAAAATTCGATGCACAACGTCTTGCGCAACGAATTCTCATTCGTTTCGCAAAGTGTTTACAAAATAAATAAAATAAAAAATTATTTTAAAATTTTTTTGGATGACTTTGCGCGACGAAATAATAATCTTCGTCCCGCAAAGTCTTTACAAAAATAAATAAAATAAAAAATTTATTTTGTTAGAAAAATATATTATTGTAGTTCGGATTGGGTTTTTGTTAGAAAATATATTTTTTAAATTGACGATCGAATTGGTTCATTGTATTCATATAGGGTGAAGGACTGTAGCTGTAAAAAATCATTAAAATCGAAATTGAAATAACCGTTAAATGGTGATTTTTTGTTTATAACCGTCGAAAAGTTTTGTCCTATTACTTAATCTCTGAATGTTTTTTTTTCCGATTTTTGGCGTATATAATCTGAAGTATAAACAAACAAGTTTGACGGTTGAATCGTTGAAACTAGTTTCGTAGAATACGTATGCCATCAAAACAATATATTCATTAATAATTAAGAGTTTATTTATACTTTCATTAAATACAACATAAGATTTTGTGGTATCCACTAGTGTAAATATTTTAAATTGAAGATCAAATTGAGTCATTGTATTCATATAGGGTCAAGGAGTGTAGCTGTAAAAAATCATCAAAATCGGAGTTAAAATAACCGTTAAATCATGATTTTTGTTTATAACCATCGAAAAGTTTTATCCCATTACGTGATCTCTTGAATGTTTATTTTTTCTGATTTTTGGGGTATATGATCTCAAAGTATAAACAAACAAATTTGACGGTTGGATCGTTGAAACTAGTTTCATAGAATACATATGCCATCAAAACAATATATTCACTAACAATTAAGAGTTTATTTATACTTTTGTTAAATATAACATAAGATTTTGTGGTATCCACTAGTGTAAATATTTTAAATTGACGATTCGAATTGGTTCATTGTATTCATATAGGGTCAAGGAGTGTAGCTGTAAAAATCATCAAAATCAGAGTTGAAATAACCGTTAAATCATGATTTTTCGTTTATAACCGTCAAAAGTTTTGTCCTATTACTTGATCTCTGAATGTTTATTTTTTCCTATTTTTGGCGTATATAATCTCCAAGTGTAAACAAACAAGTTTGACAGTTAGATTGTTGAAACTAGTTTGGTAGAATGCGTATGCCATCAAAAGAATATATTCACTAACAATTAAGAGTTTATTTATACTTTCATTAAATACAACATAAGATTTTGTGGTATCACTAGTGAAAATATTTTAAATTGAAGATCACATTGAGTCATTGTATTCATATAGGGTCAAGGAGTGTAGCTGTAAAAAATCATCAAAATCGGAGTTAAAATAACCGTTAAATCGTGATTTTTGTTTATAACCATCAAAAAGTTTTGTCACATAACGTGATCTCTGATTGTTTATTTTTTTCTGATTCTTGGGGTATACGATCTCGAAGTATAAACAAACAAATTTGACGGTTAGATCGTTGAAACTAGTTTCATAGAATACATATCCCATCAAAACAATATATTCACTAACAATTAAGAGTTTATTTATACTTTTATTAAATATAACATAAGATTTTATGGTATCTACTAGTGTAAATATTTTAAATTGACGATCGAATGCAGTCATTGTATTCATATAGGGTCAAGGAGTGTAGCTGTAAAAAATCATCAAAATCAGAGTTGAAATAACCGTTAAATCTTGATTTTTCTTTTATAACCGTCGAAATGTTTTGTCCCATTAATTGATCTCTTAATGTTTATTTTTTCTGAATGTTGGCGTAAATGATCTCGAAGTATAAACAAAGAAGTTTGACGGTTGGATTGTTGAGTAGCTTTAAATTTGTTTATTTTGTACGTATAACACTTAAGAAATTGAATAGTATATATATTTATTAGTAGCTCTAAAATTTTTTTAAAGACTTTGCGCGACCAATATATAGTATTTCGCGCAAAGATACTCTAAAAATTTGGGCGGGTACCAAAAATGAGAATTTAAAATTAAATAAAACAATTACGACTTTGCGCGACCAATATATAGTATTTCGTCGCGCAAAGTATAGTCGAAAAATTTCGCGGATACCAAAAAGGGTATTTTTAAAAATAAAAAAAAATATTACGACTTTGTGGGACCAATATATAGTACTTCGTCACGCAAAGTATACTCTAAAAATTTGGGTGGGTACCAAAAAAGGGTATTTTAAAAATAAATAAAAAAATTACGACTTTGCGGGACCAATATATAGTACTTCGTCGCGCAAAGTATACTCGAAAAATTTGGGCGGGTACCAAAAATGGGAATTTAAAAAAAAAAAAATTACGACTTTGCGACCAATATATAGTATTTCGTCGTGCAAAGTATACTCGAAAAATTTGGGCGGGTACCAAAATGGGAATTTAAAAAAAAAAATTACGACTTTTGCGCCGACCAATATATATTATTTCGTCGCGCAAAGTGTACTCGAAAAATTTGGCGGGTACCAAAAATGGGACGCGGCAATATTTTGAGCGACCAAAATTTCGTCGCACAAAACCCTAAAAATTTGGGCGAGCACCAAAAATGGGAAATTTTTTTTAAACTTTTTTTAAAGACTTTGCACGACCAATATTTTATTTCGTCGCGCAAGTGATCCGGTTTTTAAAACCAACATAACTCCTCCACCATTTTCTCAATGTCTTCTACTCTTTCTTAACTCTCCTCTCTCTTTCCCTCTCCCCAAATCCTACCCTTTTCTCACACTCACCCCTCTCACTTTCCCTCTCCCCAAATCCTACCCTTTCTCTCACACTCACTCCTCTCACTTAATCTCTCATCTCTTTCTTAGCTATCTCTCACTCTCACTCACTCTCTTATCTCTTTTTTCATCATCTCTCACTCTCACTCACTCTTTCATTCTCTCTCACTATCTTCTCTAATTCTCTCACACTCACTTCTCCCTCTCATTCTCACTCACTCAAAATCTTGTCAAATGGTATATTCTCTCCAAATGTTAAATTTTTTTCAATAATATGTGTTTTTAGAGTTAGTTTTGAGTTTATGCCAATTTTTTTATTTTATTTTATGTTATTTTTTGATATTTGACAATATTTGTTTTTATTTTTTTGTAGGGAATTGTTCGAGACTTTGACGGCTAAAGTCGAAAAACATATCCTCCGCCACTACCATCACAATAGTCTTGTAGATTTTATTATTGTACTTTGTTAATTTATGTGTACATTTGAATATTATATATATTGGATAATTTGACCACTATTTTTCATATGTAATTTTATTTTGAATATGTTAATTTAAATTAAAGTAATTTAAAAAATAAAATCATATAATTAAATTACATTTAAAAAGTAAAAATTTGAAAAAATTAAGATAATGAAATTGATATAAGAGAAATAATAAAACAAAATGTCAAAATCCTTGCGCAACAAAATATTTCGTCGCACAAACTAACTAGTTTATTTTTAATTAATTTTTTTTAAAAATAAATAAATATTTCGTCACGCAAAGTTTTGCACAACATTAGGATTCGTCGCGCAAAGTATATTTGCGCGACATTAAGGTCGTCGCACAAAGTGGTTAAGGTTCGTCGCAAAGTAAATAATATTCGTCGCGCAAAGTAGATAAATATCGTCGCGCAAAGTTGTACTATTCATCGTGCAAGGTTGCTATTATTCGTCGCGCAAAGTAGTTATAATTCATCGCGCAAAGTGGTTACTATTCGTCGCGCAAAGTGTCTTTGAGCGCGTGAGTGTTCGTCGCACAAAGTTATTATCATTCGTCGCGCAAAGATACTTTGCACGACGAATATAATTTTGTGTCGCGCAAACTTGCGAGACGGGTTTTGCGCGAGAGAACTGCGCGACAAAATTGTACTTTGCGCAAGAAACTTATTTCGTCGAGCAAAGTGTTTTTTTGTAGTAGTGTAGACGACACTGCATGGACCAGCCATCATAGTCGCGAAACCACCCCACCATGATCCCAGATCAAAAGCCCGAAGATAAGAGGGACAAAGAGGCACACCGACAGTGAAACCCTAACCCTAGATTTTTACGTAGTGGCCCTCCTCACATAGGAGAGAGCATCAAGGGTGGATCTTGCATAAGTGAATGTGGTCTTTATTCTTGTAAACACAAGGGTTTACAATATTAAAAACCCCTTTTACAAGATTGCTCAAGATCATCAAGGGCTCGACAACCACCCGGATCCTTGGTCCCTATCAGAGAAATCAAACAGAACCGTAGATAGGGTACGAAGATGGCACCCCACATCCCAAGCTGCCGAAAGTCTTGTGCAACCCCGAGAAAAGGAATGTCAAAACCAGAGGGCTGAGATTGCAATAGGTACATATAGCCCAATAAAAATTCAACCGCCAACCTCCGTTAGACCGAACTCAGCACCATTAACAACTCGCAATACAAGAGAGCAAACTCCACAAATATCACAACAAATTGTAAAGCCCGCATAACAAAACCCGACAACGAAGGAGACCACACAGAGAGTTACCGTTGACCGAGAGGAAACCTCCTAACCACTGCACTTGAAAATCGTACCCCAGGGAAAAACCAAACGAAACCACAAACGTCGTGCGACGATGGGCTATGCCCTCTCTGTGTGACGATGAAAAGTAGGGATCAACACTCTTTATTCCAATAAGCTCATGATGGCGGTGGATCAAAGAAGGAAGAAGAAAAACCTAAACCCTAAGGTTTTTGCTCGGCTCTCCTTGCGTGTCAGAGAGCATCCTTGTCTTCTCATTTAACACATTCCTTAAAATTCAATTTTTTCAATATTGTTGGACTTTGAAGAAGAAAATTTTGGTCATCATTCTTGTAAAAACTAGGGTTTACAACAGTAAGAACTCATGTTACACTATTTTTGGACATGAAAATTTCATAAACTTGTAAATTGTATCCATAAACTCATAGATTACAAGCGTTGGGTTCTCATTTACAAGATTTTGTATCTTCATTACAACACTAAGGTTTACCCTAATACATAATGTTGTAATAGCCTATTTACAATGAAAATTATCTCAATTGCTATGATTTTGAGTTAAACTGTTAGTTTTAATTAGTTTTGTGATTAGTTTGAAGTAATTAATCCTAGGAGAAATTTGGAGCTCAAATGACAGAGGTCGTTTAGCAATTGCCACTTAGGAGTTGGTTTTCGCAAATTGGAAGTGCAATTACATGGTTCCTATTTGTTGATTGCCAACTTGATGTGGTTGAGTGAAAACAAAATAGGCAATTTCACTAACTTATAACAAAAAAATAATAAAACTTAGGTAGCTTTATATAAATCCAAATAGCCAAACTGAAAATTGTTTTTGTTAACTTGTAACAAAAAACAATATTAAAATTTGGAATTTGCATACTAACAATGCAAAGGTTGTTTCTTAAATTGGCAATTGCATATTGGGATTCCAAACGTTGTTGCATTGTTCGGTAATTGCATACAAAAAGTAGTGAGGATGATATATGTCTAACTTATCATCTATCAAATCCTCATGTATGTAGCAACATGGTGTATCCAAGTCCTCAAGATTTGCCCATGTCATTTTGTCTCAATTTAAGGGTTTATATTCTTAGGAGATTGTAGAATTTTCCATGATTATTGAAAATTGACACATGACTTAAATAATAAAAAAAAACCTTAGTAAATTTGAATTCCAACTCTAAGTTTCCCCTTTTAATGCCCGTTGAGACTTGTTTCCTTGAATTTTATTTTTCTATTTGAATAGAAATCTCCCTTCCTAATATCTAATATAAAAAGTGGACGGTATTTTTCCATAATGCGTAAAGTTTTGTAATGCCTCACACTAACTACAAGTGTGGACACAACCCTAATCATCATATTTTCGATAATTTTTGTTTTCCACAATCTACGATTTTGTTCAATTTTAGGAAAAAAGAGCGTTTGCGCTAATTTGGTCAATGTAATATGGATTAGAGCACTTCCACCCATTTGCCATGGTAAAAGGGTAAGGGCAAGGCAAGGGCTTTTACTATTCATGTGAATAGTGACAGCCCTTGTAAAAGGCTTTGTTGTGTTTCCACCTATTGCCAAGGCAACCTAAGGGCAACCACTATTCACATGAGATATGAGAAGAGGAATTTGTATAAAGTTTTTGAGTGGGAAGTGAAGATATAGCTAGGTATTTATTTAAAAAAAATTCTGAAAATTTTGATATTTTTTAAGATTTTTTTTGTAAAATATTCGTTGCTGACATCAGCAGCCTCCGAGGCACGAGCTCGGGTTTGTTTTGCCTTTGGGCTTGCTCAGTTTGCTAGGACCCACCTCCTACCAGGGCTGCTGAAGCTCGCTGGAAGCGCGACATGGGGCTTGGGCCCCTTCCCCCGAGCCAAACGGAGTGGTGGAAGTGCTCTTAGTGTTGCTATCGGTATGAATTTTACCAAATTCAATTGATTTCAATTTGACTAGTTTTATTGGTTTGGTAACCATTTTTAAAATTAAAAATTGAAAAGGAAAAGCAAACATTTGGTTTAATTATTGGTAACGATTTTAAAAATAAGAAGATTCAACATTTATTTTGGAAAAGTTAAATTCGAAACAAATCTACATAATATCGAGCTCGGTCCATACATAAATACTAAAAGACATGTAAACCTATATTAGTCAAGATTTTAAGGAGGGAAACCAAGGTGGTTGGTGTGAGTGGTTTGGCACTCTCATTCCTTACGAGAGGTCATGGGTTCGATCCTTGCTCTCGTATAGAGTCACCACTTTAGCCAACACTTTACCCCTTACGGGCCGACCCGTGTGAGCGGGGGTAGTCTATTGCGGGCTAAGGCTTAAACGGTGTCACCCATAGTTTGGGCCCATCCAGGACGACCTCGTGGTTCAACCCAAAAAAAAAAAAGATTTTAAGGAGGGGAGAAATGAAAAAAAATTGAGAGGGAGGGTGAAATTTTTTTTTTTCTTTATGCATTTTTATTTGGTAACTCTCATGTTCTTTTTTTCCTTTATTTATTTTTTAAGTACGTATTCATTATCTATTATTGACAATTACTCAAATAATATAATATAAGTATGTGTGAAATCATTTATAAAAAAAAGTAAATAGGTGTGATATTATTCATAATTTTACATATAATACATAATCATTGCCAACTTGCAACATCACCTTAAATTTCTCGAACTCACTATGCACTACATTTTATTCATTTTTTTTTTTTGTCAAAAAATATATAATTAACTAAATGAACATCTTTTAAAATTTCAATAAAAAATTCATGGTTTTTATCACAATTTTTATTGTTTTTATTTTTGTTTTATCGATATCAATAATGTGACAAATATTACATTCCTCGCCAAAAGGCATTTTTCTATATAGAAAATTTTATATTAGGATGAGTGTGCATAGCTGAGTAAATGTTAGTACTTTATTTACTTATATTGGATTCATTGTCAAATACAATACAAGTTGATATTCAAAGAACTTGGTGTGAAAATGGTTCAACCTAATTAATAGATTAAAATAAGAGATATTTAGTCATATACCCATTTTTAGCACAAAAAATATAAATAAATTCTACACCATTTAATTCCTATAAGCAAACCCAAAAATACAGTTGGCTCATATTTAATTTAATTTTGATGATTAAATTACTTTGACGCCTATTAAGTGTTTTGGGTTTTTTATGAGATTTTGTGGTTTGGCTTGTTTTAAGAAATTGATGGCAATTTTGTAAATTATAAGAAGTTAAAAGCCTCTTTGTTATGTTGTAAATGAGCTTCAGATGTGTTTCTAAAGTCCATTTCATAGTGGGTATTTTTATAATGTGGTGAGCCTTTATATTGGGTATAATAGTGAATCTCCCTTAAAATAATGCAAAGTTAAACCTGCAAGTGCACATATAAACAATAGTATATGGTGCAAGTAAAGGATCGTTCCCACAAATAAATAACTTAAACTAATGAAACTCCTACAATATGGTAATTGTAGGTTATCTTAGGGTTATGGTAATTGTAGGTTTCATTAGGGTTACATAATGTGTAGGTTACATTAGGATTATGGAATGTGTAGGTTACATTAGAGTTACAATAATTATAGGTTACATTAAGATTTTGGTAATTGTATGTTATATTAAGGTAAGTATAGAAGAATGATTATACTAGATTGTAGGTAGAGTTCATTCACTGGCCTATTGTTGTATTCCTAAAAGGACACAAATTAATGTGCAAACAACCAATTAAAAATACCCGCAAGTGACGAATCTAATGAAGTATAGATTATGTAAGTACGGGGTCGATCCCACGAAGAACTTGTCGGCTCCCTATAAGTTCTAATTTGAGTACGTAAAAGAACACTTAATTGACACACCACAAATACGCAAATGCGAAAATGGAAACTAAAAAATGAGTAAAGAAGTGTAAAAGAAATGAAACAACACAAGAAAATTAAACAAAAACACAAACAGCTTTTCTATCGTCATTTTATCACCACTTTATCACCTGAACAGTGCCGTGAACACGTAACAATGCATAAACAGCAGCGACCGGTCGCATGAAGCAGTGTACGACGGTCGTTAATGTCAAATTCGAAATGTAAATTCTAGTGTGACTGAGCGACCGGTCACGTGAAGCGACTCCCTCGGTCACGTGTGAGCGACTGGTCGTCTTTTAAGAGTTCAAATCTCTGCTTTTTCAGTTTCGACCTCTGTCCAGGGTTTTGCCTATAACTTTCCAACCGTTTGTCCAAAATTCACGTCTCTTTATACCGGTGGATTCAGCACAGAAAATGCAAGAACATAGCGCGAACCAAAAGTCCAAAACAATTACGGAAACAAACAAAATTCAGTGACAAAAACACAAAACGTGTCAAACACGCAACTCACACACACATTGGGGGGGGGGGTTTGATTGTTTCAAGTGACCTATTTCTATTGCATGAAAGTAAATGAACTTAGAATTTAAATGAGAATAGCA
The DNA here is from genome assembly GCA_018703695.1 of Prunus fruticosa. Taxonomy (NCBI): domain Eukaryota; kingdom Viridiplantae; phylum Streptophyta; class Magnoliopsida; order Rosales; family Rosaceae; genus Prunus; species Prunus fruticosa. The sequence goes on along the minus strand of CM031917.1, from coordinate 40,031,927 downwards.
GGGATGAAGTATCAAAGAGTGAGAATAAAATGTAACAAACACTAGGGTTTCGAATCCACCCTAAACAATTCTACCCAAGTTCATGAATACTCAAGTGATGAACTCTAAACATGTTGATGAAGATGTTCGCAATCAAGACGCAGGACGAGTGGCTCAAAGACGCATTGATTCTCTCTAATATACGTAAAGTGAGTACGAGTGCTACAATACTTGCGCCTTCCCCTATAATCGAATCTAGGTGTGCTTAGTACTTTGATTCAAATACAAGTAAAAACCCATTAAGTTCAAAGAGAATATGAACATCACAAGAATCCTAATACATGGTGTTTGCATTAGGTAATCAAGAAACCAATTCACATGGATGGTTCTTGACTCCATCCATCTATTGCTTAGGGAAAACATGAAGATACACATAATCCCAACAACCTCAAGAAGCATGCTTTCAAAGGTGATCAATCAAAGAAAAACATACATCAATGATAGATTAATTTGGTGAATTGGAATTCATCAATAATATCTAGAAATTCATACACTAAGCATCAAAACAATAAGGTATTCATGTTTAGGGCTTCAGCCTAAGCCCTAGCTATGGAGTTTAGTTGCTCATACTTATTCCAAATACAAATTCAAATAAAATTAGAAAGAGTTTACAGATTTGGAAATGAAAGCTTGAAGTCTTCAATGGTGGAAGTCTTCCCTCTCTTTCCTACGGCTGCCTGGTTTCTCCTTCTTAGCTTTTTGCTCTCCAATCTGCTCTTCTATTGTGGAATGATAGAATGACTCAATTCCCACCATCAAAACCTCTCCCACTTCAGATTTTCCTTAGCTTCCCCCCCCCCCCCCCCCCCTTTCTTCCCTCTTCTCCTCTTTTCCAGCTTCACTTTTAGTATTCTATTGCCAAAGTTTCCACCCATTATCTTCTTGTCCCTTGCCATGATGAAGCATTGACTTCACAAAGATGCCAAATGCTTCAAGAAGTATATTATCTACTAAGGTGAATTCTTGTTACCAAGTGTGATGGTAACAGAATTATCAAATGACACAAAGGGGTAAAAGCTGGCCAATTCCGGATTCCCAGAGCTGTGGTAACATGTTGGATTGGTTGCGATAACAATACTTGTCCAATGGAGCTCAAATTTGGATATGTTGTAGTTAACATCCATTGGAACAAGTCTCATGAAGATCATGACCTCAGCCTAGCACCATAGCATGCTGATCAAGGCCACCTCAAGTTGACCTACGAAAATGAACAAAAACAAAATTTATAACAAATAATGCACTTTTAGCTCATTTTCATTCCAACCAAAGGTAAAGTCTAAGAAAACACAAAAAGGAAGTAAAAAGCTATAAAAAGTCAAGAACTAACTCAAAATAAGAGGGTGAATAACATGAAAAATCATGTGTAAAAATGAACCGTAACACCTATCATACTAGATATGTAATAACCAATTGAATAATGGTTCAAGACCATTCATTTTCAGTATATCATTTTTTTTTTCAGAGTATTGCTGAAAAGAACAAGTGTCACAAGAGGACTTGCATCCTTGTTGTGCTCAATGCTATACTAGTATAGCATTGCCTAATATTTGTTTTTCTCTTTAAAAAATAATAATTTTAAAAAAAAATTTGAGGACATTGTGATTTAGGGAAAGGAGATTAAAAATAAAATAAAATCTATTCGGATCCTATATACTATTAGAGATTAAAAAAATTAAACTTAATCAACCCAAGATATATATACCTTTAAGAGATCTTTAGGGCTCATTTGTACATCGTAGTTAGTTTTCTGGGTCAGGAGTAAATAGTCCATGTCAGGTGTTTGGTGTCAACTTGTATTATTTAATTACCCTACTATTTTAAACGAGTTGGGCTTTTAAATACTCTCCTTATCTCGAACTAACTAATACAACTCACACACCCGGTTTAGATAATACACGCTTAATTATACAACTAGGGAAAAAGCACACATGTTCACATGAAAAATCCAACAACGCCATTTTCATCTTCTTCTTCCTAGGGTTCTTCTCTCTATCTTCTCCAAGATTATTCTCGTCACTCGTCTCTCTATTTCTCTCTAATATACTTCTTCTCTCTTCTTCGTCTTCATCTTCTCTTCTTTATATATTTCCTCTTTTATTAAATTTTTGTGGAAATTAGGTTATGAGTTTTTCCTTTTTGACTTTTTTTCTTGATGTATTGGAACAATACATGCGGCTATGTATCCAACTCAATAATCAAATTATCATCATGCGCTTGTCCAACTCAATACATGCTGCGAGTTTTACATGCTATGTTTTTCTTGCTGGATTTTTTTTCTACTTTTGGTGCTTTGTTGGTTTGTTTTCTAGTTATATGAAGAAAACAATCTTGGCAAAAACAATTGAAAAACAAATCTTGTCATATGAATCTTATTAAAAAAATTCGTATAATTTCAATTTCAATTTCCACACCCTTAATTAACTTCAATATTGATATATGTAAATATTGCCTAACAAATAGTGATTCGCTAAAAACCTTGCTTCTAGTAATTAATTTTAATTTACCTCACAAATATAAAATTAAGGGTTAAAAACCTTTTGGCTTTTTATCACAAAACATCCTTGACATTTACGAAACTATCAGATTGTATCCTTAAAGTTTTTTTGATTTATCCGGAACAACACCAAACGACTTATAATATTATTTATAAATAGTCAGTATTTTGTAGAACAATTAATACTATCCATAGAAATTAGTTCAGGACAGTTAACGTACCAAACGAGCCCATATACCCATTATTAGCACTATAATTATAAATAAACCCTACACCATTTAATTTCTATAAACAAACCAAAAAAAAAACCCAAAAAATGATAGCTTGCCCTATTGAATTTAATTTTGATTATTAAATTACGTTGATGCCCTGATTGAGTGTTTTGGGCTTTTTTATGAGGTTTTGGGGTTGGGTTTGTTTAAAAAATCAACGGCAGTTTGTAATTTAAAAAGTTAGAAACCATTTTGTTATGTTGTAAATGGTTTTTGGATGTGTTTCTAAAGTCCATTTCATATAAAGCTTTTTATAATTTGAGCTCCTATATTTGGTATAATAGTGAATCTCCCTATTTTTAAATTGTTTTGGAAGGAACTCATCCTATGCGACAATGGAGAAAAAAAAAAACTTTAATCAATTACCCTTTTCTTTCATCTCCCTTTTTCCTAAACTGGTTTTTCTATTTTTGTTTATTTAGACATTGTGCTTTAGGAAAAGTGGTTTTGTTGCCTGGAAGATTTAAAAAAAATTATATCTGGCTCATATGCTCTATTGGAGATAAAGAAACAAAATATAGAAAAATTTCATATTTTGGTAGTGAATTGGTTTAGTGTTACTTTTGATTTAGACCTAAACCCAAAATCATTGAAAGATGATAAAATTATACCACAATTCGTTATTTCACAAATATTTCATTTAAGAACATGTTGTTTAATTTTGAAAATTGAATTAATGTATATATAACTTGTTTATGATTTCCATTAACGACATTATGTAAAATCAACATATTGAAAATTATGTTTTTATCACATTACATAAACATGTAGATTGTATAATAGTTGCCTTGGTTCTGGATATGGTTAATATTATTTTTCTTTACAAAACCAAATGATATGGATGTCACTAACTCAAAATTATCCTTGCAAGTAAACATAGCAAACCCAATGTGATTTGAGCCTTCATGAGATGAGGTTGTGAGTAATCTTAGGATTTTTCTCTACTTCGACTTTTGTGGTATATTGTTCATGTTGAAAATTTTGTGACTCATTGTAAAGAGAAACTACTTTTGCAAAGAGTTAAAAAAATTTCAACCTGGGTTTTCAATCCTGAGTGCCAAGCATGGGAAGAAAATAGGAGAAAAGCATATATGTACTATATGCTCAACACTCTGAGAGTGAATAAATTTAAACAAGATAGTTGATGAGCCTCCATTTCCTAAGAGTTAATTAAAGAATCTTGCACGAGAAAAAATGAATGGAAATGACCCCCTCTCTCTCTCTGATAGGTTTTTAAAGCATGCTTCTTTAGTGAGGATTGGAATATATATAGCATGGCACGTAGTGCATGAATGCAATGCAAAAGCACAGAATAAATATCGCTTGGAGGGCCCTTAATTGGTTGGCAATTATACATGCTGATTTATATTCGAGCCTTAAACATATCGAAATAAGTAGGAACATGTCACTAAGTTGTCGTGTACGAATCCATAAACGATGAGATTTATATAAATATGATATGCTAGCTAGCAGCCCTAAGTACATACAGCTATAAGCCAACCACAATTAAGTCCACCTCTATCTCTATATATATATATATATATATATATATATTCTCAAGAGTATATATAGGGATGGATCTACGTAGAAAAAATTGATTGACAGAATCTCATACATCTTATTATTATTATTTAAGGTTTCAATCTTAATTAGCTTGATAGGTTTAGGTTTTGCAATAGATAATTTTCCATTTGACCATCAAGTTGACTAATTTTGGCTCCATCAACTTTCCTAATTCTGATCACAAACCCACCAATAATAATTATATTCAAATCTTGGGTAATCTAATTTTTGATGATCTCGATTTGCGATATATACAGCAAGTTCAAGTGGTGATATGAGAGTGGTTCATCACAACAAGTTCAAGTTGATGGTGATTGCCATGGTAATGTGGTGGTGGCAAGTGACTTTTTTGTTCTTCAAATTCTCACTCTGTTGATATTTTATAAACAACAATTATGGAGATAGAATTTCAAGTTGAACTTTATTGGTGTATATCAAATTAAAAATTAATATTTTTCCTTTTAAGATTTTAAATTTATTTTTCCCCCATTCAAAACCATGTAGTTCCAAGAGGCATATTATCCATGTCACTTTACAAACTCTGGATGACTACTGGTTGGGATTGGATAAGATTCAAGCCTTTTTCTGTATTGTATTCACGTTTCATTATAATAAAAAATAAAAAATATTTCTTAAACTAAAAACTCATCTTTTTGGACCACCACATGTGAAGGCGGGAACGAACAGAGATGGTCTTCCCAATCCTTAAGATTATCAGAAACCAACCAACCAACTTACCTGTATATCATTAAACTCATGAATCTTTGTTTGTTTTCACAATTGCAGGCTCAAAAGCTCATCGGATTCTTTCAACAATGGCAGCTCTAGACCTTCCTCATGTTCTGCGGAAGCGTCAACCAAGTGCGAGTGAAAATAAACACAACTGCTAGGAGATAAAAATAATGAACAATAAAAAACACCAACAAGAACAATATTTATACTTGTTTTGGCAATTGCCTACATCCAGTTTCTCCTTAGTGTTTATTCTACGGAGGATTCCACTATATTGCAAATGAGAGAATACAATAGTGTTTTACCTGATAGTCTAAAGCCCCAAATATACCCAAGCTCACACACTCAAGAATATAAAGGGAAAAAAACAAATTGAGTAAAAATTTAGAAGGGAAAAAGAACCAATGGAGGAACTAATCGATTGCCCGCCCAACTCTTATTTTTCCTCTCTCACTTTTCTCAGAACTCGGGTGTGTCACTCTTCTCCATCTCTCTGTGCTGCCATGCTTCTCCTTTTATAAGCCCAAGCAACTACTTACAAAGTGATAGGAAATGGCTTCTCAAAAAGCCACCGGCCAAAGGCCTCCCATCAAGTCAAAAGCTAGCCATAAATGCTAGCCTTTGTCCCACATGCAGCTTCCCATTTCACTTTGTCCGCCAATGCCAAATAACATATTTTACTTTTGGCCGAAGCAATTTTCGCTTTTGAACTTATCCTTTAGCCATAATCAACAATCTCCACCTTGCCCTTAAACCCTCTAAGTAAAACTCCCAATAAGATTGTCTCCAATCCCCCTATTGGGGCAATCAACAAAT
>CM031917.1:40001107-40025911 GCA_018703695.1 Prunus fruticosa | reverse complement strand
ACAGATGGCGACTGTAAGATTATAAAGATATTTGGGTTAATTACATAAAATTCCCCCAATTTTGGGGTCGTTTCAAATTGGTATCTGACATTTCAAATGTTGCATAAGAGTACTTGAAGTCACGAAAAACATACAAATAAAGTCATGTGTTACTTAGACCGTCAGTAACTCTCCTACCCTCTTATTACAGTTTAAAAGTCGAGTACTAATTTAAAATGACCTCCAAAGTTCAAGGGGTTTTATGTTGTTAACTCAAGATATTTTAAATGTGGTTAATTATGAACTATCACAATGTTTTGTCAGAAAACATCTTAGTCCGCTATATTACACCTACTACAGTGCACCTAGTGTACCGATACACCCAGATTTTATTTAAAAACGAAACATGTTGTTCAAGTTTGCCCAGTTCCCAACTTTTTGTAATATTTAATCTTTGTCTTATTCAATTTTTAGATAAAGTCAGCTTAACCAAACTAACCCAATCAAATTTTATAACTTTATATAAATCCAATCAACCAAATTGATTTTTTTTTTTTGGGTTAACTTCTAACCAAAAATAATAATAATTACAAATTTATTCGTTATAAGATAATTATTTTGATTACCCTTCACTTAAAAAACACTAAAAGAACGACACTGCAACTGTTCACAGTCCTATGGTGTTGTGATTTTCCCCTTCTTTTTTTTTCACTTTTTTAAAATTAATGTAATACTGATACTTTATAATGAACAAACTTTTAACTTTTTTTTATTAAAGAAACATTGATTGAGTTTACTCATAAAAATAATTGAGTTCAAATAAAAACTTCCCTAAATATTTTTAATCACTAAATTGACTAGAGTTACAAATTGATTAAGATTGATCTACTGTACTGTCCAACGTGGTTCCTAATCTTTTGTACATAAAATGCAATTGCAGTCCTATTAGCGGCTCATTTTATGAATTACTATCTCACTATTTGGTAATTGCAGAAGTAAGGGTGGACCTTTGAGAAGAAGATTTCATTCATAAGCCAAAAGGACATACAAAGACTGACATGATACAATAGCCTCATTAACAAGAGAGTTTAACCCAGACCCCAAAAGACCATTACAAGAATAGGAAAAAACTAACTAAACACCAACACATAAGACCCACAAAAGAACCGCATCACATCCCAATTGTCAAAAGAAGTTGTCCATAAGAAAAACTCATAGTCCTTTGACGGCTAACAAATTGCAAAAACAAACCAAGGGCAGAAACCTAAGAGAGCACACAGAGGAAGATCACAAAAACAATAACAAGAGAGGCCCCTGAAAAGCACCCGACTCAACTCAGAACATGGCAAAGAAACTCCACAATGTAAAACTATCAAAGAAAACCTCCTATGCACACATAGTTCTTTGTACAATGCATAACAATGAGCGTCAGAGCAAAGCCAAGAAGCACCAAAAATCATCTCCTTATTTTTTAATCCAGACCCTTAACCGACAAGGGGGGGGACCAAGATTGGCCACTTAGCATGACAAACTTCCAACAGAAGATCATTAGAGTAGGAACGTTATCGGATACCAAGCCCACAAAAGTTCCAAACACATAAGGAGACCAGGGAGACCCATCTAGGCTGAGTCTCTACCACCTCTCAACATAGGCTTGATAAATTTTACTCTCACTAGAAGAATCCATGATAACACCCCTCCAATCCGCGAACCACGTCATAGAAAAACCAAACAAAGAGATAGCACCCAACAACCCTAACCACTGAAAACCATGCCTAATGCCAAGAAGAGGAGCACGGAAAAGAGATCCAATAACGCAAGAGAGCCATGTGACCCCAAAAAACCCAAGCCCCAACCACCACCATCATCCACCAAAAACTTGTCCTCCTTCGCAAACCCTCTAATCCAAGTACCAAAATGCAGATCCCCACATAAAACCCTAGGCATACTCGACCTCTCTCAGATAGTACTATAGAGAAGATAAACTTTAAATGAGATAACCTAGCCAGATGCGTTCTATTCCCTCGCAACGAACCAAAACAACCGCAAACCTAGCAGCGGCGAGTACAAAGGGGAGGAAAAGGCACCGGAGACCACTGGCAAGATGAGACCAGTGCTTGGAGTCTGATGGAAGACGATGCCTACAACTTGAGAAAAAAACTCTAACCCTCAAGAATCTCGCTCGGCTCCTTCTAGTGTGCGTGCGAGAAAGATGGCGACCACACCGCAATCCACCACACCGGGCCAACACCACCACCAATCACAGAAAAACCAACCATCAAGGAAAAGGTCACACCACCCAACCCAAATCTGACTAGATCCCCAAAAACACACAACCATCAAGGAAAATCATCCGATTCAAAAACCCTAGAACCCACATCACCACTGCAGCCTACCACTCCTGGACGACACTTCAGGGACCAGCCATCATAGTAGTGAAACCACCCCATCATGATCCAGGATCAAAAGCCTTGGAGATAAGAGCGATAAAGAGGCAGATCGGACAGTGAAACCCTAACCCTAGATTTTTACGTAGTGGCCCTCCTCGCATAGGAGAGAGCATCAAGGGTGGACCTTGCATAAGTAAATGTGGTCTTTATTCTTGTAAACACAAGGGTTTACAATTTTAAGAACCCCTTTTACAATGTTTGGACCTTAACGTCATAAACTTGTAAAGTGTATCCACAATCTTGTAATACTATGATTTACAATAGAAAGGATCCCCAAATACGAGGTTAAGGAAAGAGTGGACCTTGGAGAAATAAAGGTGGTCGTTATTGTTAGGAGCAAAGGGGGTGGATCAAGACATATATTACCATTTAATTTGTTATTTCATGAGATATTATTATTTTCTTATTTAGGTAATTTTAGGATATCTTTTATTATTTATGTGTGATTTTATAATTAATTAGTTTACTTTTGGACCAAGTAGCCTTGGTACCCAAGTCTTGTAAAGCCTATAAATAAGACTAATGTAATAGTTGCAAAGAAGTTTTAAGTTGATCATTAATGAAATAGTTTGATTGTGGCATGAATTTGCTATGATATATGTGAGCTTACATTGACCCTAGATTTTGGTACTAATATGTTTATTGGTGACCTATGTCCTGACCCTCATCCCTATCAATTGGTATCAGAGCTCCAGTTCAAGATCCGCATTCTCAAGGAGGTTTGTGGATGGAAGGTCATGTCAACAACTAAACGACATGGAGGAAATTAGGAGGGTTCTCGCCAACTTACAGAACACATTGCTTGCATTAAAGCTCGAACCCGGATAGGTAAGAGTTCTGATGGGGAGGGATGTGTAAACCCTTTTCTGAATTCGAGTAGCTCGCATCAACACTCTAAATAGTGGGAGTCTCGACGGGAGTACGAGAAAGATATCCATTTTCATTGTTGCGCTCTGCTATGTGAGTCAATTGAAGAGGGGCATAGTGATTCTCATTGTGTTTTTGAAGGTACAAATGGATTTAGTAATTTTGGTGCATCTTGTTCTTCGTCAAAGTTATTAAATTTAGACTTGCCTCCAATATTTGATCCTTGCAACTATGAAAATTGCAATGAAAATTGTTTGGGTCGTGAGAATCAATGGGAGATCAATGATGCATTAAATATGGAGAATTGGAAGGGAACATTCCATGCTTTTCCCATATTCTTAAAACTCTAACAATCAAAGAAAATTTCCGAAGATATAATTGCTTTTATGGGCCTTAATGTTTTCACTTTGGAGGTTGCCAAGAATCTGGTTGATTTTGTTAGTCCTGTGACGGTTCTAAGAGAGAAGCATTTGCATTGTTAGAGGGAGTAAGAAGAAGCCTAGAATAACGAATATTCTAAATATCTTTTTATTTGGGAAGGAAGGTTTCAATTGGGTGCTAAAGATCCATAATTAATATGAAGAAGCTGAAGATCTATTCTTTCCAACAGGGAAGTTCCTAATGCAAGAGCAAATGAGGTGGATCAAGACAAATATTACCATTTAATTTTTATTATTTCATGGATATTATTATTTTCTTATTTAGGTAATTTTAGGATATCTTTTATTTTTTATGTGTGATTTTATAATGAATTGGTTTACTTTTGGACCAAGTAGCCTTGGTGCCCAAGTCTTGTAAAACCTATAAATAAGCTACTGTAATAGTTATAGAGAAGTTTTATGTTTGATGATTAATGAAATAGTTTATTTGTGGCATGGATTTGTTGAATATATGTGAGTTTGCACTAGTCCTAGATTTTGGTGCTCATGTGTGTTGTTGGTGACCTATGTTTGGCTTAGAACCCCATTAGTTATTCTTGTAAACACAACGGTTTACAATATTAAGGAATCCTATCACATTTCTTTCGACATCAACTTTCCATAAACTTGTAAAGCTTGTCCATAATGTTGTAATACTATAATTTACAATAAAAAGGATCCTCATTAACCGAGGTTAAGGCAAGTGTGGACCTTGGAGAAGTAAATGTGGTCATTATTCTTGTGAAGTGGTTCATAATCTCGTAGATTACAAGATTTGGTTCCTATGTATAAGGTTTTGCAACTTGATTACAAATTTAAGGTTCTTTTTAATCCATAATCTTGTAATGCCCTAATTTACAATAAAAAAAAGATCCACATTACAAGTTAATGGAACATTGAGGTCCAAAATATTGTAAAAGGGGTCCTTAATATTGTAGACCCTTGTGTTTACAAGAATAAGGACCACATTTGTTTCTCCAAGGCCCACCTTTACCTTAACATTATAAGGGGGATCCTTTCTATTGTAAATGAGGTTATTACACGATTATACATTAGGATGAACCTTAAAGCTGTAATCATAGTGCACAAAATCATAAATGAGAACCAAATCTTTCTAATCTACGAGATTAAGAATCTACTTTACAAGTTTATGGAACTCTTGCGTCCAAACTATTGTCATACGAGTTTTAAATGTTGTAAACTATTGCATTTACAAGAATAAGGACCAATTTTATATCTCCAAGGTCCACCACACCTTAACTTAATTATTTCTATTGTAATTCATACTATTACAAGTTTATGAATGTGGGGTCCAAAAAATTGTAAAAGGGGTCCTTAGATCCTGTAAACCTTTGTGTTTACAAGAATAAGGACCGTATTTATTTCTCAAAGACTACCATTACCTTAACGTGTAAGAGGGATCCTTTGATGAACGTGTAATAGCAAGAATGATGAATAATACAAAAGAAAACAATAAACCTTCAATCCTTGTTGATTATCTAGATGAGAATAACGAAGAACAAAGGGGTTCTATGCTTTGTTGATTCCAGCGGAATACCAAGTTGATAGGAAAATGGAGAGAATGGTCCAACTTTAATATTCAACCTCCAAAACTATCTTACAATTAGCTATAAAATAGCTTTTATACTTAGGGAAAACATACCAAACTCCAAACCCTAGCTGAAATAAGAAAACAAACTTACTTCCTAAATCAAACTCCCAATTTTATTAGAAATAGGAAAACAAACTTACTTCATAAACCAAACTTCCAATACTAATTAAAATTGGAAAACAAAAATATTTGCCTAAAAGATTCCTAGAATATTAATTACGCATCTTGCGATTAAAATGTTGAAACCTGGAAATTATGAGTGATGCATGATGCATCATCCTCCCTGTTCAGAAAGAATTCATTGCGAATTCAAATCTTCCTCGTAGAACTATCACCATGATAAGGAAAGAGATGTTTGTCATTGAACATATTAGGAATACGTAGATGACTAGGAAGCTGAGGCGGTAATCATTTGGATTAATCTTAGCCACAATCTAATCTTTCTTGCAGCCAACTTGTTGTATTCCCCAGTTCGAAAAACAATCTTTAGTCAAGATAGCCCAAACAAAGTCACCTACCTCAAATTCGACATGTCTGACGCTTCACGTTAGCCACTTGCTTGTATTTCACATTGGCATCTTCAAGCCGTTGCTTTGTTGTTGACTGAATTTGCTGAAGTGTAGCCACAAATTCTTCCGCCTTCACATTAACTCACTTCAAATCTAGAACTGGTGGAAGGTCAAGAGGACAATTTGGGTTATAGCCATAAGTAACAAAAAATGGATTGAATCCAGTGCTCCCTATTTGATAGAGTGATTGAAAGAAAATTCTGCTTGGCTCGGACTTTTGATCCCATGACTTCAAATTATCTCCCACCAAGCTTTTTAATAAATTTCCAAGGGATCGATTAACAACTTCAGTCGCCCATTCATTTCAGGATGGTAGGCACTACTAAAATTTAATTTTGTATTAGCAAGCTTCCACAAGCACCTCCAAAAGTGGCTAAGAAATCTTGTGTCTCCCTGTTATATACAATAGACGTAGGCAACCCATGGAGTCAATACAGTTCTCAAAGAAAGCTGAGCTACATTGATTGCGTCTCAGTCTTCTTGCACGGGATAAAATGAGCCATCTTAGAAAATCGATCAACAACCACATAAATAGAATCCATACCTTCGCTGCGTACGCGAAAGCCTTAAAACAAAATCCATGCTTAAATGTTCCCATGGCTGATTTGGAACAAGCGGCATGTACAACCCTTCATTAGTTGTAACACCGTTAGATAACTGGCACACCCTACAACTCCTAATAAATTTGGTCACTTCACGATGGATACTAGGCCACAAATAATAAGAATTCATCACTAGCTGTATTGTCTTATCTCTCCCCATATGGCCCTCGTTATGCAATTCATGAATAATCTTCAAGGCGCAAGTTGAGTCGGGGATGCATAATGATTTCCTTTAAATAAAAAGCCATCGTGTATCATAAAATCAGAACGTATACCCTTTGCCACGTCATGTATAATAAGAGCAAAGTACCGTCTGTAGCTCTTAAATCATGCAATGAATCAAAACCCAACACAGTGGATCCTCATGGTCGTTAGAAAATTGGCTATATGGCTAAGTGCTTCCTGCTACTCGATTCAAAGTGCCTGACTGATGCTTGAGAACAAAGCTCAACGCTGTAGATATGATGCCCATTTAGCACGGGCAGAGAGTTTATCTTGTGAATTAATATGCTTCAAAGCCTCATGCTCAGTAAACAAAATAAATTCATTATGAGCCAGATATAAACTCTATTATGAATTCATTATGAATTAATCTCTTATGGGTGCCATAATAGTACTAAAATTATGAATAAAGCACTTATAAATTGATACTAAACCATGGAAACTCGGACTTCATGTAGGTTCTACGGTAGTGGCCAATTTTTGATTGTGTCGACCTTTGACATCATCCACAAAAATTCCATCTTTTGACACCACAAATCCAAGAAATAACACCTTATATGTCATAAAAGAACATTTTTCGTGACTCCATAAAATTTTTCTTTTCGTAGTACTCTCAAGACTCCTTCCAAATGTTTAAGATGCAATTCCTATGTTGGGCTATATAAGGATGTCATCAAAATAAACCACCAGAAACTTGCCAATAAACGACGAAACACTCATTCATCGCCTCATGAATGTACTGGTGCATTAGAGAGGCCAAAAGGCATGACTAACCACTCATACAAGCCTTCGTGAGTTTGAATGCTGTTTTCCACTCATCTACTTCTCTAACCCAAATTTGATGATACCCGCTCATAAGGTCCAACTTGCTAAAAATTGTAGCACCACTCAATTGATCCAATAGGTCATTTAAACGAGGAATGGGAAAATGATACCATACGTAATTTATTAATAGCACGGTTGTTCACACACATACGCCATGTGCCATATTTCTTTGGTGTAAGCAAGGCAGGAACGGCACAAGGGCTAGACTCTCCCTAATATGACCCTTCTCTAGCAATTCCTCCAATTGACGACGAACTCTTCGTGCTCTTTAGGACTCATTTGGTAATGTGGTCTATTAGGTAAACTTGCACTAGGCATTAAATCAATTTGGTGTTGGATATTCCTTAATGGTGGCAACTCGCTGGCATTTCGTCCGGGAAAATATCTTGAAACTATTCAAGTAACACCTACAGAGTGCAAGGGGATAGTCGTCATATCATCTGACACTTCTTCACCAACAATAATACAATTCCTGTCTCCCCTGCCTCCTCCATAAATCTTCTCATTGACAACAAAGTAGTGGATCCCTTTCTTTAGTTCGTTTTGGAAATTGTTCTCTGGTAGAAAAAAGAGTAACTTTAATATTATTTGAACATGAAGCTATATGTATTTTTTCTCGTCATGCACAACAGCTCTATCAAACTCCCATGGTCTACCCCGTAAAATACTTCCTCATCCATCAGCACAACATCACACCACACTAATCTTTGTAGTTGTTTCCAATGGAGAAAGGAACAGGAGCCCTTAGCCAGTCACTTTCAGACCCTTTTGTAGCCATGAAAGCTTGTATGGCTGGGGAATGTAGTTGTGTTTCCAAGCCTAATTTCTTGATGGCTTCTTCAGATATTATGTTTTCAAGACTTCGGGGTAAATTACCAACTTGCATCCTTGCCACTAATAGTACAAGTGGACTCAAAAATATATTGTGAAGCCAGCCATCACTACCTTCATTTCACGAGGAGTAAAACAGGTTCTTCTCATCAGCAAAAGGGCCATCATCCTCGGTCACATATTCCTCCACAACATCATTGGGTTCATCATCATAAACCGGACCATGTTCTCATCATGATACCCTTGTAACTGATTTTCATAATGTTCAATGAATAAACCCTTACCAACTCTCTCTCATTTCTTGCATTCTCCATGCGATGGTCAAGATTTCCCAGCACTTAAAACAACCAAAAGCAATACGTTTAGGTCCCATAGTTTGTGCCTTGCTTGGGGGAGCACTCAGATGACTTCGGAGTTTTGAACTAGTGAAGTAGAAGTACGAAAGGAGCTGAATTGCTTCCTCCACCATGGTTATTTGGGCTATTTCCGAGACCAAGCCCCTCCGCTATTTCCTTTCAACTCATATGTTTCTCTATGCCAGGCTCTTTTTACGCCTCTGCTACTGAGACGATCAAAAAGAGGTTCAGGATTCTCGAAACTGCACCCTGATGCCCCCATGTGCTCCGCGATGTTAACTGTTTGCCTGTCCCGAACAAGGTCACTTCTAGCCACTAACTCATAAAATTCGATGGTATACTTGACAAGTTGATATGATTTCCTTGTCTCAAATTTTAAAACTGTTGGCACACTAATTTTGAGTAATTGGGTGGTGCGAAGGTTGACCGCATATTCTTTCTCAATTTTCCCAAAGTTTCAATCTTCTTTTTTTTCCCGCGGAGATGGGTTGCCTTGACTTGCTATCACCACATGAAAGCACGCCCACGAAAATCTAGTCGCTACAAGGGAAACTTTTTTATTTTCAGGAACATCCTTAAACTCCTCTTCTACCAAATCAAGCCAATCAAGAAATCCTAGGTTGAAGGCTCCATGAAATTCAGGTAATATCAATTCTAAAACCTGTTTCCCAACGCCTCGTACCATAATTGTCATTCTGTTCAAATCTCGTCCATGTGATTGTATTCACTAAAAGGGTTTGTTTCATTCTCATAATCATCTTCTTCCTGTGACGAACCATTAATCATCTTCTTCCATCTGAGGGGTAAAGCACTCAACTTGTTGTGAAACATTCAAAATCGTTTTGATTGTTCCCACCACGTCCCCCTCCTTGGCGGCATGGTAAACAAAGATGGCTTTTCATTTCTAACCATGAATCCTGCGCGTAATAGTAAGAATGATGAAGAATACAAAAGAAAACAATAAACCTTCAATCTTGTTGATTCCAGTGGAATACCAAGTTGATAGGAAAAGAGAATGCTCCAAGTTTAATATTCAACCTCCAAAAATTGTATTTACAATTAGATATAAAATAGCCTTTGTACTTAGGGAAAACAAACCAAACTCCAAACCCTAGCTGAAATAAGAAAACAAACTTACTTCCTAAACCAAACTCCTAATTCTAATAGAAATAGGAAAACAAACTTCCATACGTAATTAAAATTGGAAAAAAAAAATATTTTGCCTAAAACATATTCCTAGAATATTAATTATGCATCTTGCGCTTGTAAATGCTGAGAAATAAGGAAATTATGAGTGATGCATGTTGCATCATCCTTTATATTGTAAATTAGGGTATTATGAGTTACGAATTAGGAAGAACCTTAAAGTTGTAATCATGACGCAAAAACTTAAAATGAGAACCCAAATCTTGTAATCTACAAGATTAAGGATCTATTGTACAAGTTTATGAACACTTTCTTCAAACCATTGTAATACGAGTCATTAATGTTGTAAACTATTGAATTTACAAGTATAAGGACTAGTGTTACAATATTTGGGATTGAGAGTTCCATAACATTATAAGTTTATCCCTGAATCTTGTAAAAAATAAGGGTTTACAAGATTAAGGACTCATGTCACAGTGTTTTGGGACCAGTTCCATAACATTGTAAACTCTATCCATTCTCTGAAAACGAGGGTTTACAACATTAATGAGTCATGTTACAGCATTTGGGCATGAGGGTTCCCAAACCTTGTAAATTTATCCCTAATCTTGTAGATTAGATTTTGGTTCTATGTATCGAGATTTGACATCGTTATTACAACTTTAAGGTTCACTTTAATCCATAATATTGTAATAGCCTAGATTACAATGAAAAAGGATCTCAGTTACAATATTAAGGTATTGTTGGACTCTTTAAGAAGAAGAAATTCCATTAATATTCCAAGAAGAGAGCATAGAACCTACACGTAGAAACGGGGCTTCATTCAAACCTTCCAGTGTAAAACCACATGGGAAACCCTAGGGAGGGAAAAGAGTGCCACACATGCACTAGACTACAAAGAGGTCAAAGAACAAAGACCAAAAATGAAATAACATAGAACATAACTACAAGCTACAAATAACATCCACCACAACGTAAACTGCCTAGAAAGGACTTCTTGCTCGCATAGTTCTTTGTACAATGCCAAACCTATCAGCATCAAAGAGACGGGATAGACAAGAAGCACCCAACAATATCTCCCCCAAATCCAACAAACAAAGCAGAACTTCAGCCCGACAAAGAGCATCCCAACATAATGTAATCTTTTTCCAAAAAAACCTTATCTCCAAATCCAGGCTAAATTCCAAAATTTTGGAGGGATCAAGAATGGCCTCTTACACCTACGAACTTTCAACATAAGATCATCATTGTAAAACGTTATAGATGTTGAGCCCACAAACATTCCAGAACACATTAGGGAACCCCTAGGCCTGGTTCTCCGTCACCTTATAGAGACAAAGATCCGTCACGACAAATTCTACGCTCACCAGAAGAATTCATGAGCACATGGTGTCTTTCAAAGATTGCTCGAGATCATCAAAGGTCGACAACCTCTACGTATGCAGTCCCTATCAGAGAGAAATCAAACAGAACCGTAGATAGGGATACAAGATGACACCCCACATCCTAAGCCGCCGAAATTTACTTCACCCCCAAGAAAGGAGGGTCGAAACCAGAGGGCCGAGATTGCAAGTACGGTCCATACAACCTAGGTCCGGAAACGTTAGAGGTGGGCCGGGGCCCGAAACGTTTGGCCGAAGCGGGTCATGGGGTAGGCCCAAATGATAAACCTTGGACTTGTTTTTTGGCCCATTTTGAACCTATTGAAACCGACGTAGCGGGCTGGTTTGGTTGAAACTAAAGGGTTTCTACCGAGGCCCAACACAAAAGCAAATAATGAGGTTTTTTTTTTAAAGTTTTCTAGGCCCATTTTTTTTTTTTGGTTACTTTTCAGGCGACTTTAGTACTAGAGTTCCTGTATAGTTTTCCAGTGATTTCTCCAACTTTGCATATCTAAAGTTTATCATCATTTAAATACTTAAAACTTAAGAAAACCACATCCACCACACATGTCCAAATACAGAAATGATTATTCCAACCATAACAAATTGTGAGAGTAATCTCAATCACAATCTGGTGAGAAGAAAATCCAAATAAATTCTCATTACATATACACATTCAATTCCCCATGAGTTTCATATCAAATCAAATTTGCACATCTACAAAAGAAAAAAAAAAGTTAGTAAATATATGAATTAATAACACAAAGAAAATCAAATTTTGATTAATGTGAAAAAAAAAAAGAGACCTTTTCCATTTTTCCAAAGCAACCAAAAATAAATTATTTAAATTATTACTCAAATAAAACAACAAATGAAAACCACAAATCAATCATTGAAGGAAAAAAACACGCTTTTGTCCCAAAATCAAATTATGACCTAGCTATTACCAGAAATTACAACACCACCAGAAAAAAATCAAGCAACAACAGAGTTGACCTAGAGAAATTACCTAGAGCAACAACGTTTCATGATCCCAAAATCAATTATGTCAACCAAAAATCACAACAAAGTTAGATAAGATAAATAGAATTAACAAAAATTGTCAAATCCCTAAATTTTTTAATTAGGGTTTACATATTAAACCTCAAATTTGAGAGAGGCAAGAGAGAGTCGTCGAGAGAGTGAGAGTGGCGAAGAGGTATACTCCAAGTATATGTAGAGCTGATCATCAATTCTTCACACCAAAAAGAATTTTAATAAAAAACAAACTTCAACGATTTGTCTTTAATCACAACTAGATTTATCCTCACTCCATAAAAGATATATAATATATTATATACTCACCACTTCATTACCATAATATAATACTACACAATATTTGGATGCTTTAGTGCACGTATGACTTTAAATTCCTGCAATAGGTAGCTGAGAGAGAGTGAGTGAGAGAGATGGTGAGTGGCTGAAGGAGACGAGAGTCAGAGCGTGAGAGAGGGAGTGAGCGACAGAGAGAGAGAGAGTGAGTGAGAGAGAGAGCGGGTGAGAGAGAGAGTGACCTAGAGGACTAGAACGCTGAGAAGATTGGGTGGGGAAAACCTGGAAAAAAAAAGAAGAAGGAACTTGAAAAGAGAACGAAAGGCAGAGTCCGATGATGAGAGAAGCGGGTGTGCTCAGAAAAAGAGTCGTGTGAGAGAATCTCGGAAAAAGAGAGAGGCAGAGGGGAGAGTGAATGAGATTTAGATTTAAGGGTTTGTGAATACTGAGAGGAAGAAAGAAAGAGGAGGCGCAAGAATGAGTTATAAAAATCTCAGCACTTCAGATCACTTAGGTTTTAGGTTCAATCGTGTGTACAGAGAGGAGTAGGATATGTCATACAATGCTATTAATCATCCTCTAACACGTGTATTATTTTTTAAATTTAATAATATAATTAAATACTCAGTCCCTTCGTTTTCAGCGCGGTTATAGTGAAATGAAACGGGTCCGAACCTTTAAGTCCTTCGGCAGTTTTTGTTCCAATTCTTTGATTTTTTAATATAAAAACCGAACCAACCACCTTGAAAGCGGTTCCGCTCGGCCGGTGTGGTGTGGTTTTTTGTAAAAATTCCCACCCCTATCTAAACCTATAAAAATTCAACCGCCGACCTCCGCTCAACCCAAGTCAACACCTCCAACAGCTCGCAACACAAGAGAGCAAACTCCACAAATATTAAAACAAATTGTAAAGCCCCCATAAGAAAACCCCGACAACGAAGGAGACCACACAAAGAGTTACGTTGCACCGAGGGAAACCCACAACCAGCACGGTGAAAATCGTATCGAAAGGCAAACCAAACGAAACCAGAAATGGCATGCGATGATGAGTTCGCCCTCTCCATGCGAAGATGAAAAGTCGGGATCAACACTCCTTATTCCCAATAGCTCATGACGGCAAAGGACAGAGAAGGAAGAAGAAAAACCTAAACCCTAAGGTTTTTGCTTGGCTCTCCTTATCTATTAGAGAGAAGTCTTCTATTTAGCCATTCCTTCAAATTCAATTTTTTTTTGGATATTGTTAAACCTTGAAGAAGTAAAATTTGGTCCTCATTCTTGTAAAAACTAGGGTTTACAACAGTAAAAACTCATGTTGCACTATTTTGGACATGAAAATTCCATAAACTTGTAAATTGTATCCATAAACTCATAGATTAAAGCTTTGGGTTCTCATTTACAAGATTTTGCATATTCATTACAACACTAAGGTTTACCCTAATACATAATGTCGTAATAGCCTAATTTACAATGAAAATTATCTAAATCGCTATCATTTTGAGTTAAACTGTTAGTTTTAATTAGTTTTGTGAGTAGTTTGAAGTAATTAATCCTAGGCGCAATTTGGAGCTCAAATGACCAGAGGTTATTTAGCAATTGCCACTTAGCCAGTCGGTTTTCACAAATCGAAAGTGCAATTACGTGGTTCGTGTTTGTCGATTGCCAACTGACGTGCTAACAAAAAAAAATAGGCAATTTCACTAACTTATAACAAAAAAACAATAAAACTAGTAGCTATATAAATCCAAATAGCCAAACTGAAATTGTTTTTGTTAACTTGTAACAAAAAACAATATTAAAAATTGGTATTTGCATACTAACAATTCAAAGGTTGTTCCTTATATTGGCAATTGCATATTGGATTCCAAACGCTGCCACACTATTCAGTAATTGCATACAAAAGGTAGTGAGTAACATTATTCTAACTTATCATCTATCAAATCCTCGTGTATGAGCAACATGGTGTATCCAGTCCTCAAGATTTTCCCATGTCATTTTGTCTCAATTTAAGGGTTTATATCCTTTGGAGATTTGTAGAATTTTGGAGATTGAAGAGTTTCCATGATTATTGAAAATTGACACATGGCTTGAATAATAAAAAAACCTTTGCATATTTGAATCCCCTTCTCTAAGCTTCTCCTTTAGTCCCACTTAGACTTGTTCCTTCAATTTTATTTCTATTTGAGTAGAAATTCCCTTCTAATATCTAATATAAAAAAGTGACGGCAGTCTTTCCATAATCGTAAAGTTTTGTAATTTCTCACACTAGCTACAAGTGTGGACACAACCCTAGTCATCAATTTCCGTTAATTTTTGTTTTCCACACCATCTTTAACTTTGTTCAATTTTAGGAAAAAGAGTGTTTGCGCTAATTGGTCAATGTAGTATGGATTAAAGCCTCCACCCAAGGGCAGCCACTATTCACATGAGATATGAGAAGAGGAATTGTTATAATTTTTGTGTGGGAAGTGAAGAACATGGCTAGGTATTTATTATTAAAAAAATCTAGCTTTTTTTGTATTTTTTAAGATTTTTTTTTTTTATAAAAAATTTCGTTGTTGACATTGAGGAGGCCCCAAGGCACGAGCTTAGGCTTGTTTTGCCTTTGGGTTTTGCCTGATTTGCTTGGACCCACTCCTGCCTAAGCTGCCTGAAGCCCGCTAGAAGCGACATGGGGGCTTGGGCCCTCTCCCGCCCAGCCAACGTGCAGCAGTGGAAGTGCTCCTAGTGTTGTTATTGGTATGAGTTTTACCATTCTTGATTCAATTTCACTGGTTTTACGAGTGTTGTTAACGAACCCTAAAATAACCAAGTACACCCTACTATAAACTATTTATTAAATTACTAATTTACCCTAATATAAAATGACCAGAAAAAGTTATATTGAAATTGTCTACCTTATATGTACACCATCCTTATACTTACGTATGTCCATTGTTATAACTATGGTAAACTCTTTAATTTTAATCTTTTAAAGTTTTTAAAACCAAAAAATAAAATAAAATTTTAAAAAGAAGAAAAATTCTCTCTCCTCCCAACCCACCCCACTCTAAGAATCAAGTTGAAATATGCTTGTCCCCAAATTCCCAAAACTACCAAATAGTCCCTAAATTAGATTGAAAACCCACACCTCTCTCAAAAGATTGAAACAATATCAATTATAAGAATTAAAATCTTTGTTTACTGAATTGAGCTTTCGAAAGCCTTGCATTCCAAACAAATTGACTTAATTTTTAACATACAACTAAGAAAATCCAAGAGAAGTGTATAATCCCGATTTGATTTTTGTTTGCATAAAACTTAAACAATCAATAACACAAACCAGGTGGTGTGGTGGTCGCACATGACAAAATAGATAAAAGAAGAAGAAGAAGAAGCATGAGAGAGAGAGAGAGAGAGTTTTGTTAAAATATTCTTTATTATTATTTTACTTTATTTGTTTATTTTAAAGACTTTAAAGATAAAAATTAAAGGGGTATATCATGGTATTTTTGTAGTTAAATAGGGTGTACTTAGTTAATTTTATATTTGAATTTAAAATTAGGTGTACTTAGATCGTAGGGTGTACTGGAAGTTAATTTTAGGGTTTTTGAGCGCACTCAATTTTATTGGTTTGGTGACCATTTTTAAAATTAAAAATTGAAAAGGAAAAGCAAACATTTGGTTTAATAATTGGTAACAATTTTAAAAATAAGAAGATTAAGTATTTATTTTTGGAATTTAAATGAAACGAATCTACTTAGTACCCGTTTGGCATTGCTTATTGGGGGTAATAAGTGATTTTTAAAAAATTTCGTAGTTAAAAACTCGTTGGTAACCTATAAGAAAATCACTTATTGTTAAAAATTACGTGAGAGTAAGCTATAAATGAAGAAGCTTGCTAATGACCCTTTTCATTTTCTTATTATACGGTCATCAATTTGAAAGAGCAGCTGGGTTTTAATGAATTTTACAACTTTCGAAAATACCCCAATCTATTTTCAGCGCCTCTTTTCCTCCTCCTTTCCCTCACATCACGTTGCTGCTTCACACAATCTCTTCATAGAGCCCACTCTTCTCCTTCTCTTCCATTTAGCCTGGGTTTTTGTTGTTGGATCCATTAAAGCTCACTGCTTTAACCACAAAACTGAGGGAAGAGACGCATTATGTTTATTTTTTTCCATTTCAATCTTCCCTCTTTCTCTTTAACTCTAGGGTTTTAACTATCTTCCCAAATGGAAAAATGTCATTTCTCATCAATACGTGATAGAAAACCAAGAGCAACAATGCACATCACCTACGTTATGTTTTCATTTTGGAATTTTGGGTTCTAGATGAATTTTGGGTCTTCAAGGGAAAGAGTTGCTGAGACGTTTCATTGATGGGGAAGAGATAATGTTCGAGCTCTATCAGCTTTTTAATTAGCTCCCATAAATCTAGCTATCATACCGTTTTGGTTATGGTTGATATAAATAAATGGGAATAAAATCTATCATTATGTATACGATGTGCCCATTTTTGATTACCACAATGTGATACAAAGTTCAATCCTAGATTGCCAAGCTTTGAGCTATGGCATTTCTGATTCTGTTATTTTATCCATTTGAAAATAAGCCATTAAAATCTTCGTTTGAGTAGAGAATAAAGCTCTAAAACCCCTTCAGTGGTTTTAAATCTTTTTATATTTCACTGTAAAGGTCTGAAATGCTTGCATTCGTGTTAATATGACAGATTTTTGTTATGGTCTTGTTTTGTTTGTCTCCCTAATATATGTCTGCTGAAAAACTATCATTGATTCATTGGTTATGTTTTCATTTTGGAATTTTGGGTTCTAGATGAATTTTGGGTCTCGCCAAGAGAAAAAGAGTTGCTGGAGCGTTTCATTAATAGGAAGAGATAATGTATTGAGCTCTCTAGATTTTTAATTAGCTCCCATAAACCCAGCTTTCACCTACGTTTGGTTATGGTTGATATAAATAAATGGAATAAAATATATCATTATGTATACAATGTGCCCATTTTGATTACCACAATGTGATATACAAAACTTCAATACCCCAGATCGCAGCTTGAGTTTCGGCATTCTCCATTTTTCAATTATTTATGCCCATTTCTGTAAATAACCTATTAAATCTTAGTTTCAGAAGAGTCAATACAAAAGCTAAGAGGTTTGCAAAAAAAAAAAAAAGCATTTGTATGAGCCACTGTTATTTGGTATCTTATTGAGTTGCAAGTTGGTTAGGTGAATTCTTTTTATTAGTTTAGAGATAAGATAAGAAGAAAAAATCAAGTGTTGCCCAACTCAAGAGGCTTCTATTTCTGGTTAATAATCTTAATTATATAAGAGTTTTGCAGATTTTATGAAATACTAGCAGTGTAAATAGAAGTTCTTGATATTTTGAAATACTATGTATTTCGTGTCAAAAACAAAATGATTGAAGGAGAGTATGAGAGGCTATTTAGGACCATATAAAGGTGAAAGATATCATCTTCCTCAATTTCGTAGGGTGTTCAACCGATGGGTCATAAAGAGGTATTCCATCATGCACACTCTTCTCTTAGAAAGTGTTATTGAACGCACTTTTGGAGTATGAAAAAAGATGGAGTATTTACGACATGCCTAGTTATCCTTTTGCAAAACAAGTCAAAATAGTTATTGCAACCATAGCACTTCATTAAGTTATAAGAAGACATGCCAAACGTGATTGTCATTTTGATGAAAGTGAAGATGACCTAAATGGTACTCAAGATGAAGAGATTAGAGAGGTCAATGCACAACAAGAAGATGGTCCTTAACACAAGAAATGGAGGCATTAAAATAATATAGCCACAAGTTTAATGGTATTATTCTTAGAAATGTATATGATTGCTTGTTAGGACTAGTTTAATTTTGTTATAACCATATTATTACAATATATTTATTTTTAATGGAATACTTTATTTATTTTATAATTAAAATAATTTTTAGGTGTGATGGAAACATATTTTAATTTTAAAAAAATTATATAAGCTAAAGGTGAAAGTGCTTTTCCTTTTACCAAACACTTGAAGAAAAAGTCATTTGGCATAATGCACTTTTTTAGTCATTATACACAGCTCACAGCACTTTTACAAACAAATCTACCAAACATTCAAAGAAACTGATTATTGGTCAAACACCACTTATAACAAAAAGTTTACCAAACGCCAAACTGCTTTACCACGCGCCTCTCACGGGAAATCTAACGCGATTATTTTCACAGCAGAGCAATGCCAAACTGGCCCTTAATATCGAGCTCAATTCATACATAAATACTAAAAAGCATGTGAACCTTTATTAGTCAAGATTTTAAGGAGGAGAAATGAAAAAAATTCGAAGGGAAGGTGAAATGTTTTTTTCTTTATGCATTTTTATTTGGTAACTCTCATGTTCTTTTTTCCTTTATTTATTTTCAAGACTTTATGAAAAATATATTATAAAGTACTTTGCACATGTTAATATTCATTATTTATTAAACTACTCAAATAATATAATATAAGTATGTGTGAAAATCATTTATAAAAAAAAAGTAAAGTGGTGTAATATTATTCACAATTTTCTACATATAAGAATACTATAGTTCTAAATAGTCACCTTAAATTTCTAAACTCACTATGCACTACATTTTATTCAATTCTTTTTCTTTTTTTTTTTTGTCAAAAGAATATATAATTAACTAAATGAACATCTTTTAAAATTTCAATAAAAATGTCATGGTTTTTATCACAATTTTTATTGTTATTATTTTGTTTTATCAATATCAATAATTTGACAAATATTACATTCCTCGCCAGGCATTCATTGCTGTAGAAAAATTTGTATTATGATGAGTGTGAGTAGCTGAGTAAATGTTATTCTTATTTACTTATATTGGATTAGATTGTCAAATACAATGAGAGCTGATATTCAAAGAACTTGGTGTGAAAATAGTTCAACCTAATTAATAGATTAAAATAATCTAAAGTTAAACCTGTAAGTGCGCATGTTAAACAATAGCATAGGGTGCAAGTAAAGGATACTTCCCACAAATAAATAACTTAAACTAATAAAACTACACCTAGAATACGGTAATTGTAGGTATCTAGGGTTACTCGATGTGTAGGTTACATTAGAGTTACAATAATTATAGGTCACATTAAGATTATAGACATCGTATGTTATATTAAGGTAAGTATACAAGAATGATTATAATAGATTGTAGGTAGAGTTGGTTTTAACGGCTTTGTGGTATTAGATTGTAATAACCAATTGAATAATGGTTTAAGACCATTTTTTTTTCTTCAGTATAGCATTGCCCTAAAAGAACAAGTGTCACAACGTTGGCCACGAAGAAGGCCATGTTTTTTGTTTCCGTTGCATCCCTCTTGTTGTGGAGAAATTTTTATATGTTCCAGGTACACAGACGTAACTTGGTGTATCATCTGTAATAAACATAGGACATGTGGAATTATTGTCCAACTTACTGTATTTTTTATAACATGTAGTAGATTTAATTGGAAATATTTAATATATCTTTAAATATGAATAGTATAGCATTACCCTAATATATTTTTTTATCTAAAAATAATAATAATTATAAATTAGGGAAGGGGCATTAAAAATAAATAAAAAATAAAAAATCTATTGGATTTATTCCATTAAAGAGCTTAAACTTAATCACCCCAAGATATATATTTTTTCCACTCCCATTTTGACCACTTACATTCCTTTTCAAGTTATAAAATGGAGTGTATGTGGACAAAATTTAGTAGGGAAATCACCACTCTTTTAAAATTGTTTTTGGAAGGAACTCCTATGCGACATTGGAAAAAAAAAGAAAAAGAAAAAAACTTTAATCAATTCCCTTTTCTTTCATCTCCCTTTCTTCCTCAACTGGTTTTTCTATTTTTGTTTGTACATTATGCTTAGGAAAAGTGGTTCGGTTGCCTAAAAGATTAAAAAAAAAAATTATATCTGGCTCATACTCTATTGGAGATAAAGAAACAGAAATGTAGAAAAATTTCATATTTTGGTAGTGAATTGGTTTAGTGTTACTTTGATTTAGACCTAAACCCAAATTATTGAAAGATGATAAAATTATACCACAATTCGTTTATTTCACGAATATTTCATTTTTAAGAACATGTTGTTTGATTTTGAAAATTGAATTAATGTATATATAACTCGTTTATGATTTCCATCGACATTATGTAAATCAACATATTGAACTTGATGTTTTTATCGTACATAAACATGTAGATTGTATAGTAGTTGCCTTGGTTCTGGATATGGTTAATAATATTTTCTTACAAAACCAAATGATATGGATGTCACTAACTCAAAATTATCCTTGCAAGTAAACATGGCAAACCCAATGTGATTTGAGCCTTCATGAGCTGAGGTTGTGAGTAATCTCGGATCTTTCTCTCTTGATTTTTGTGGTATATTGTTCATGTTGAAAATTTTGTCAGTTATTGTAAAGGAAACCCTTCTTTTGCAATAAGTCACAAAATTTTTCAACCTGATACTTCGATCCTGAGTGCCAAGCATGGGGGAGAAAAAGGAGAAAAGCATATATATTCACTATATGCTGAGACACTCTCAAGAGTGAATAAATTTAAACAAGATAGTTGATGAGCCTACATTTCTCCTAAGAGTTGTTGACGTGTTAATTAAAGAATCTTGCACGAGAAAAATGAATGGAAATGACCCCTGTCTCTCTCTGATAGTGTTTTAAGCATTTCCTCATCACCAAGCATTTTGCCCCCTGCAACCCGTCCCCCCCTCTCTCTCTCTGATAGTGTTTTTAAGCATTCTTCATCATCAAGCGCTTTGCCCCCTGCAAACCATCCCCCCTCCCCAATCCCCCCCCCCCCCACCCCAAAATGTATGTGTTGTTCTTTCTTTATTTTTCATCACCAAGCGTTTTGCCCTCTGCAACCCATCCCCCCCCCCCCCCCCAAAATGTATGTGTTGTTCTTTCTTTATTTTTTATTTTTTATTTTTGGGTGGTGGGAATGGCTTATGGTGGTGGATATGGATGATGGTGGGTGGTGGTTGCGTTGCAAAGGAAGGAGGAAGGATGATTGGGGCATGGCTTGTGGTGGGTTTGGGTGCTTATGGATGATGTTGGTTGGTGGTTACCTCCAAAGAGGAGGAAGGATGATGGGGCCATCTTTGGGGATATGGAGAGGTTAGGTAGATGCATAACAGGGTAGGGAGGAAGGGATTGGGTTTATATTCTTATTCTTATAAATATTATTATTAATAATTTAGTTAAGTTTTTTTAAAATAAAATCTTTTTATTTTTATTTTTTTTACACATGGCCCTACGTGGCATCCAATTCAACAAAAATATGGGTCCCATTCGTGCCACGACATCATTTTTAACGAACTTGACTAACTTGACGGTTTAGGATAAATTGAGTCTGAACGTTAGTCAGAGAGAGGGATAAAAGTGTGAGGATTAACTTAAGATGGTAAAGTAAGATTTAAAGCTAAAGTTTCAAGGGCAGACCAAAATCTGATAAGTTCTAATAAAAATAAATAATTCGGTATAAGTCCAATTCTTATGAATATAATTTGAGTGCAATCCACCGCACTTATACCTCGTAATCCAAGTCCTTTGACTTTTCTGCCATATAATATTAATTACTTTTTTAAATTTCTGATATTTTTATTTATTTATGTTGTGGTTCCAAATTTGTCTTAAGATTTAAATTAGGTGAGTAATGGCAAAAATCCTTCAACGGCAAGAACATCAAATTGGAAAAATCACGTCTTCCACAATCAATCATGGTCCTGTCAAGTCAATTTCTGCAGATTTCATGCTTCTTAATTGCCGAGGTTTTCTTGTTACAATTTTAAGGTTGGCTGTTATTACAAGTGTGGAAGGAATTTGCCTTTGGGGTTTTTTTACCTTTCGTCTTCTTCATCAATTGCAGCTGGTGGAATTTGTCGTTGTTTGGGGGGCTTCTCACCTTGTGTTTCCATCAATTGACGTGCATGTGATTCAGGTATGTTGTATGTTTACCAAAATAGTATCTTCTTCCCTTCAAAAGTAACAAAATGCAAGCTGTTCAAGAAACAGTAAGGTTTTTTTAACCTCTCTATATCCCTTACTTGTGATATAAGGCTTCAAAAACTAGTAATGCTTTTGATAAAAACAAACTAAATACAACGGATTGAATTCTTTCAAAACGTATTGCAATTTCCAAAAAACAAAACAAACAAAAAAAATTAAATAAATAAAGATCTAAATGTTCATGTCCACTTTTAGGGCTGGTATATTTTGGATTTTATAACTGTAGAAATTGTTTGCATGTGGTGGTAGCATTAGCACTGACAAGACCTTCTTATGGAGCCGTTAACCCCTTAAATAGTGTAGGAAAGGATTTTGCCTAGTAGCACTTAAGAAGCAGTGTCTGCATCACATTGTACCTGGAATCTAGTTTTGTTGTGGCGTTTTTACGATTATTGGTTGTATCACTCAAATCCACATAATTGTTTATCAGGTATAGTAGAGTATACTACTTATGTGTTAAGTTAATTATGTTATATTTACCTAGTAATAGGGACATTATCTTATATTTACCTAGTTAGGATGGGTACCTTATTTTATATTTACCTAGTAATTAGGTACATTATCTTATATTTACCTAATAATTCAGTATATATATAGGATATTTATTTAGTAGTCAGGTAAATATTTGTCAGAAGATGTCAGTGGATGATTCTCCTACTTTCATTGTTTTATATGAACTTCTTTATGTCATGGCGGCAATAGAAGGATTCCAAATTTAATACTGAAATATATTTTAGAAGGAAAGAGTGAAATTTTCAGTTAATTTGGATTTTCAAGTTCTTTCTTTATTTACCTAGAAGAGGTAAAATTGACACAAGAAAAAATTAATAAAAGTCAATGTACCCGATGCAGCAAAAAAAGTGTGGACTAAACACAATGACAGTAAGGATATGGACTCGAGATTGAAGAAAAACCCCTAATAAAAAATAAAAATTTATTCTTAAACTAAAACTTATCTTTTGGACAACCATGTGGAGGCGGGAACGAACAGAGATAGGTCTTCCCAATCCGTAAGTATTATAGAAACCAACCAACCAACTTACCTGTATATCATTAAACTCATGAATCTTTGTTTGTTTTCAAAATTGCAGGCTGAGAAGCTCATAAATTCCTCAACAGTGGCAGCTCTAAGAACTTCCTGCAACCTGTGGCAATTAAAGAAAATCCTCCGCCTCAAACCTGGTACTTGTTTCAAGCTGATATATCTTCTTATCAAATTGGTTTGCTCATGATATTCAGATTTTGTTTTCCTAATAGGTGAAAAGTCCTAGACAAATTTGCAGAAGTTGGAACAAGGAACCCATGTAGAATTACTGCCTACAGTCAAGTAAGTATATTCCAATCATTGCTCTTTGATATGAATTATTGTGCTTGAAATGTTACATTAATTTTTTTTACCTCACAATCTCTATTATTTTCATTCCACGTTTTGAATATCTGGATCACAAGAAATATGATTTAATTTATTGGAAAAGAGGAAATTCATTTTCACCCAAAAAAGAAAACAGAAATTCATGACTAGGGAAACTCTTGAATTTAAATCTTATGATGTAGCATCTATAGATATATTATGATACCACTAAGAGCTCCACCATAACTGCTATGATCAGGTGTGCAGAAGACACCAAGTTGGAAGGCTGGAGGCTTCAAATGGATTGATGAAAACTTCGTGAATGCTAGAAATAAAGGAGGAAATGTGTCAAAAGCTAATAATGGGTCTGACTTTGTTGGTGAGATAAAAGAGAGGTTTCTGAGTTTTAAGAAGCATAAATTTTCATATGCTTGTTGGAGATAAAGAAACAAAATATAAAAAAAATTAGTATTTTGGTAGTGAATTGGTTTAGTGTTACTTTTGATTTACACCTAAACCCAAATTATTGAAAGATCATATAATTATACCACAATTCGTTTGTTTCACGAATATTATTCATTAAGAACATGTTGTTTAATTTTGAAAATATATGATCACTCATTGTAAAAAGAAACTGCTTTTGCAAATTCGTGGCAAATTTTCATCCATGAACAATAATATACCACAAGAAAATCCAAAGTAGAGAAATCCTAAAATTACTCCAATCTTTTTTTCAACCTCAGCTCATGAAGGCTGGGGAGAATCGCATTGGGTTTCTTTGAGCGAAAAATCCTAGCTCACCCTAAAAACAAAATGGAATTTTT
>CM031917.1:39875126-40001007 GCA_018703695.1 Prunus fruticosa | reverse complement strand
GTTTACACTTGGCTTAACCTTTGGATCTATCTTTTTTGTACACAATTAAAGAATTCATTTTGAATTTCATTTTAAACTTCAAATCAATCATACTATAATGTTGTTTTGCTTGATAATAATATATGTTCAGAGTAATATGAGGCTTACTAAATTTCACACCACATTATGTACCACTGTTTTAATAGAGGTGGAGCCCACCATTACAACAGGTCCCACCTCTATTAGAGAGGTGGTACACAATATGATATAAAAATCTAATAAGCCTAGCATTTTCCATATGTTTAACCAGCTAATTACAAACCTGACGTTATTTGTTTGCTCTCTTTAATTATAATAATCCAATTCCAATCAGCTCATCTCACGGGATGGCCCCACGTTTAGATGTAAATCCATTATATATTAGTTTTATTCAACCTATATATGCCCTTTTATGGAGATTATGGACCAAGAGACATGGAGATTTGATGTCACAGTGGCAACCCCAATATCCCTTTTTAGGTTTGCTTTCATCCCTGCTCTTACGTAAGGGATTGTCTTTTGGTATTGTAGAGATGCAATGAAAATACACAAACCAAAGCAAAGCAAAAGAAGAGTGTCGTATCCAAGCAAAAGAAGAGTGTCGTATCGGGACCTTCTCAGTCAGTATAAAGCAAAGTTGTTCTCTACCCATGTCACGTTCCAAACCAGCTAAGCCCCTCTCTCTTCTCTCTCTCAACGTTCGAGAAAGTGCAACAAAAACCCTCAATCCTATAAAGATAACCAACCAGCCTGAACCGATGAAGTAAAATTAACCTGCTCCTCCACCCAAAGTAAAAGTAACTCCGAAAGTTCTCCCCTCCTCTTACTTTCTTCTTTCCTTAACCTCTTGCATCTAGATATATTAATTATTTTTCCTACTCTACAATCATCAAGGATGATTTTTATCTCCTTCTTCTCAATTCTCCCTTCATCCATGATGCTACTACAAGGAATCTTTCTTATAGCTAGTATATATATTGGAAGAAAGGGGAACAAAAAATTAATATGGCTAGTAGTGGTGGTGTCTCTGCTTTTTAAAGCTATTATTTGGAACGCTTGCAGTGATGGAAGTTTATTTGTGTTTGTTAGTGCAACCTAGAAACTCAAGGAGGGTCGACTAACAGCAACCTCAACCGCGGTGGCGCCAGAGTCGTTTTCAGAAAAGCCTGCGGATGTGGTAGGAAGAGAGAACAAGCTTGTTCATCCAGAGTTGGATCTCAACTATATGAGAAAAGAAGAGTTCCCAATGGACCAATACTCGATTCACAACAGGTTGGTTTTGAATAGCTAGCATCGTTCTTCAATTTTTCGTTGAAATTAATTAGTATTTCATTTTAGCTTTTTATGAGTTTAGATAAAAACCAACACAGGTAACAAAATATAATATATATATATATATATATATATTTATAGGGTTGATTTCGTATATACACCGTCTCTCTCACATTTGCCTATCATTTAATAGAATGATTGTGAGAAGAGACGTATACACCCTTTTTTCACGTGGAGTGCTCGACATGCATGTAATAAAATAAGGGTAATTAGAACATGAATTTTTTTTTTTCTCCCCATTAAAATTTGTAATAAATATAATCAAACTAACATACATCTGTGGAGTCGACTCGATGGAGCATATGCACCCAAAAGAAAGAAAAAGATAACTTTTATGTGCTCTATGTTTAACTGTTACATTGATTTGCTTCATCAGTAAAAACACTATTAGGTACAGTTTTTAATCCCCCATTTTCTCACAATTTGAATAAAAAGAAAAATAAAGTACACCACTTCAGTTTATTCCATTATTCCTTGAATGATCTTCAATAAAAGCTAATTAACATTTTCACTTGTTCTCTACATTTTCATATAAATATGGGTAATCTACCTTCTACCTTTACATTGTGTCTTTTCCTCTCCCCTCTCCTCTTTTGCCTTTCCTTTATTAGAGCTGTAGTAGTGAGAGCTGCTCTGCTAATTACCTTCTTAGGCTTTAATTATTTCTAATAAGTTTTTCATGTATATATAATAGGAGAGCCGGGTAACTCGGGAGGACCCCCTGGTCAAGCTTAGCCATGAAAGTGCTTCAAGAAGCTTCAGAAGGAAAGGCAGAGAAGATGGTGCAGAGGATGGAGATGATATGTCTGCCCTTTGGCTTTGTGTGTATGTGTTTTTAGAAAATATTTGGAAATCCCAGCTGTATGCATATGTGCAAGCTTCTTTTTCACTGACAGGAGAAATGGTCTTGGAGGTGTTCGGGGGAAATGAAGATTGTCACTCACACAAAAATTACGTACGCTCTCAAAAAATGTAGACAGAAAAAAAAAAAATTACTCTGCAACTTTTTTTTCTTTTTTTTTTTTTGTGAGTGTGAGAGAGACCCAAATTTTTAGTAGATAGAGAGATATCAAACTCTTTGCATGTAAAAAAAGGAAATTATATTTTATATGGAGCATAAAGGTTTGGCATGTAGAGAATTCAAATATATATTAGTTTAATTTATAAGAAATTTTTTTAATTTTAAGTACAGTTCCAAAAACTAAAGTGAATCCCACCAATTAAAGGTGAAATATAAAGCGTGCTAATATTGCATCTTATACTGTGTAAAGTCTTTTTTGACCTTTTGATTTTTGGTGATTCTGGACGTACTTACTTTTTGGTCCTTGGTCCATTCAAACCTAGTTGCCATATCAGCAGAATCTTTGTCTCGTGGCCTAAACATAACAAAAAGAAAAGAAGAGAGATTAGAAGGAAAAGGAAAAAAGAGGAACTATACGGTCTTCAATCTCTTTACAAGTTGAAGCTTTTTATCCTCCTTCTCTTTTCTGTTTTGTTTTTTAAATGAGAAGCAAAGAGGGCCAAAGACCCTAGTTAAAGGGAGATGGGTTAAAAATGGGGCAATTTAGAAAAAGGAAAGAAGAAAAAAAAAGAACTTGGAAGTGGTGCTCTTTCACATGCGAGAGTAGTGAGACCAAGGTATAGCTTAAGAGGAAGAGAATATCACTAACTACCTCTTGATTTAGTGTAGGTATTTTTCAAAGTTGAAAGTAAATATCATATTAACTGGGTGTTGCCATTGGTTTTCTTATTGTTTATTTTTGTAGGGTTGTTGAAATATGGCCCCTATAACTCAAATAATCTAAACAATAATCCACCTATTTTACTGCTTCTAAATAAAATCCAAATTTGAATAGAATGCCAAAATGTTCATGTATTATGACTTATTTACAAATCAAGCCATCAACCTCTTTTTGTTGCTGGACGTTTTTCCATAAACAAATCCTTTAATTTTAGCATTCAAATCATTGGGGACTTTGGCTGGGAAATCACATTCAATATTGCTTCAATTTGTTTTTGAGTGCTGCTAAATGTTTCAGCAAAATCTCACGGGAAAATATTTCCGCATGTGATTCTTTCACCATTTAAGCTTTTCTTCTCTTTTCTTCTTCCTAACGTTTTTTTCTATGAAACAAATCTCGGTCGACGGACCACACACGGGGGGCAATAGAGCAGACCTTGTATTTATATATAATAATGCAAAGTCTTTAGTAATAGCTCATATGTCATTTCAATACATTTAGAATCGTCCTCGACGAGTTTTCATCTCTCTGAAGTTTTTTTTGTTTGTCCTATATCCAACCTAAATTATTCAATGACGCGTGGGTTGGTAAATTCCCAATTGCCCAAGGTAGCAAGTGAATTGTTATCGGCTCCACGGTTTCTGGAATAAACCTCGAAGGCCCCGCCTGGAGAATATCCAAAACTCGTGTCATCTCGGAGGGCCTTCCCATGAGTCCTACATCGAAATTAAGTACTAAGAGCATACAAAATGCCCTCTATAAATAGGCCCCTTCACAACAATACAAGGGTAAGACTTTTCAGCCTGACTTTTATGCTAAATACATTGTCAACGGAGAGCACTACTGACAAAAAAGCAAATAGACGACGGAATCACCGTCGTCTATCATGGTTTAACGACGAGAATTACACGCGTTATTAACACATGAAATAACGACGTAAATAACCGACGTAGTTAATATATTACGACATTAAAAAACTAAACCGACGTATATTTCATAAATAAAAGCATAAAAAAGAGACCTTTCGACTATAATAGACGACGGTTTAGTAAAACACAGACGTTTAAATAATGTTAAATGTCAAAAACAACTACAAACCGACGTAAATATTATTATCAATGTCTTCAATCAAACAAATTTGAACGTGTAAACATAAAAACCGTCGTGGTTAATAAATATACGTTCACTAAATTTAAAAATGACGTCTTAAACATATAACATGGCATATATTTACTTTCACTGACGTAAAATGACAATAACCACGACCCTTTAAGGTCACCACAGACGTTTAAAATTATTTTGACTGCTTGAACACCAAACAAACGACGTAGTTTACATATTACACGTCATAAAGAGGAGAAGTTAAAACCGTCATCTATTATAGAAATAAAGCATAAATAGAGCACTTTCAACTGTAATAGACGACGGCTGGTAAAACACAGATGTTTAAAAATTCTTAAATGTCAAGAACAACTACAAAGCGACGTAAAGTATTATTATTAACTTCTCAAAATCAAATAAAACTCCGACGTGTAAAACTTATAAGCCTTCTGGTTAATAAAATACTACGTTCACTAAAATAAAAAACTGACGTCTAAAACATATAACATGGCATATATTTACTTTAATTAGCGAGAACAAAATTAACCACGACCCTTTATGTTACTACTTACGTTGAAAATTATTTTGACGGCTTTACACAAAAAAAAACGACGAGGATTTGACATTACACGTTGGTTATTTAAAATACCTTTCATGTTTAATCCATTTACTATCGGCCTAGGAGTCACATTTTAGGACGTTGTTAGTTCTTTACAACGAGTTCGGTGGTGGTAGACTTTGACGTGGTTGGCATTTTAAAAGTCTCTTTTGTGAGCCACTTAGACGTGTGTAACCTCTGAGACGTCATTATAAGTAGGGGAAACGCGTTGAGTTATGCATTTGACGTCGGTGATTATAAAATGTAGGTCGTGGTTATACTTATATGTCCCAAGCATGTAATTATTTGACGTTGTTATTTCCTTACTACGTCGGTTATTTATTTATTCCATGACGTGGCTAGTCTTTGTTAAGTCTCTTTTATAACCTTTTTTGACGTGTGTATTCTCCGAGACGTCAATTGTTTAATTATAATCGACGTGCAACATATTTTTACGACGTTAATCACTATCCTAAATTCTTCCTTTGAACTTCGCCGTCGTGTTATACATTATTGTGTCTGTTGATTATTTTATTTACCGTCGTTGTTTATATATTTATAAACGTTTTGAAATGAATTCTATTAACCGACGTGTTTTCCCTTTCAAATGGCGGTTTTTATTTTCATTTTTGCGTTGTGGTCCAGGGACGTCCTGTGAAAACCCAACGTTGGTTGTTTTGTAGACTTCTCTTTGCGATTTTTGTAAGCTGACCGTCGTATTTTCAGCTTTCACCGATTATTTTTAATTTTTGATTTGTCATGCCCAAAGCCTGCAGAATGAAAATGTGATCGGAATGAAAATGATATACAGAGCTATGAATTAATGTCATACAATTAACTGCATAACTGATGTCATACATTACAACAATCAATCAATCCATATATCTTCACACCCATCTCTAATATTGCTACCCAAACTCACCCACTAGGTTATCAAATGTGTCTACATTTGGTACTTCCTTAGAAAATGGCTCACACTCAATTCTAATATCACCTAGCACATCATCACCAATAACATCATTATATTCTCTATTAGGCATTGATAATCACTGACCAAACCCACGATGCATTGGGTTCTCAACATAAAATACTTGTTTCACTTGAAAAGCCCATAATAAATTGGTCATTCCTATGTCCAATTTTACTAAGATCTACAAGGGTAAATCCAAGTTCTTTGACTACAAGGCCCGAAGTGTTATCCATCCAATCACACCTCAAGGCTGGGATTCTAAACTTTTGGTAGTCAAGATCCCAAATTTCTTGAAAACCCCATAAAAACCCATATTGGAGACAATAGGGTTTTTATCCTTGGCACTAGCAACTTGCATAGTATGTGCAAGTAAATAAACTCCACTATTTTGGAAAGTTCGCACATTATCTTGTGCCTTGGTGTTAAATTTGACACAATTAATAAGATAGCTCCTATATGATGGACTTCCCATGCTTGACCAGCTGCTAACCACATCAAATTTTCTGATATGTCATTATAGTCTTCCCCATTAAATTCACTTTGAACCTGGAAATTAAACACATATTTTAATTCAATCTAACATATATATAGAAAGAGAGAAAAGTAAAATAAGTTCAATATGTCATTCAATAACATATATACCTTTAAAGCGTAGCCATTGAATGAAAGTGCTATTGTGCTTATCTTGTAGCCACTTTCTTTCTCTTTCTAAATTTCGGATAAGTGGTCTTGATGTGGATCATATGTTCCCTACAATTGACACGGAAAAACACGCATTACGGTCCCTTGTATATAAGATAAACATAAGGAGTAATAATATTTAAAATGGCTACATATGAAAAATTAAACTCATACGTACTCGATATAAGGTAGGACTTTCTCCGTATTCTCCAAGACATATAGATGTGCCTGGTTCAACAAGTCCATATCAACTAAGCTCACTCTGCAACCTGATAATGGCTTTGAAACTCCCATATTCTTGCTTGAAGGCACTCAACTGTACTAACATTAGATAAATGTTCTAACAAAACTCTCCAAGCTTCTTCGGCTATATACCGCTAGGCAATGCAACCTTTTCTCGGGAGTACGAATTCTGAACATACCACTTTAGCACTTTCATATATCTTTCAAACGGATACATCCATCTAGAATATACTGGCCCACATAGACGAACTTCTCTGACAGATGTACTACTAGATGAACCATGATATCAAAGAATTAGAGGGGAAAGTACTTCTAAGCAAACACAAAGTAACTACTACATCTTCTTCCAACTCATCTAGCTTGGAAACATCTACCGTCTTTGCACATATAGCATTGGAGAAGAAGCACAATCGAGTTATTGCATACCTTGCAGGCTTCTCCAAAGAAAACGAATTGCCACAGGGAGCAATTGTTGCATCAAGGTATGACAAATTCATACCGACGTGTTAAGTTTTTAATTACATAATAAATTATTTTTCCAAAAAATGACAACGTCGTTTTTATATAGCGTCGTAATTTATTTATACGACCTTCTTTTTAGGTTTAATGACGTTTATATTTTCATATAAACGTCGATAATTTAAAATAACCGACGTGGTATATAAGATTTTTTTATAAATAAGGGTTTTTTCTTTTCTTATTTCGTCTTCATTTTTCAATTAGGGTTTCAACTTTTTTCTCGCCTTCATTGACTTGTCATTCTTGTCTCGAAAAGAGAAGGATATTGTCTTTTGGAAGCAAATGGGTTTGCAGATCTAATTCCTCACAAGACCAAGCATGGGTTTGCTACATCCTCTTTCCTGGTTACATTGTAGTCCCCTTTTCCACAACAGGTTCTAAGGCGGTTCCAGCCCTTGCTACATAGGAGTTTTCAAGTTAATCATCGTGGAAAGGGGACTACAATGTAACCAGAAGTGAAGGAGTGAGCTTTTCATACTTTGTTGATTTTGATTTTCTGAAATTATTAGATATTCATCTGGCTCTGCAGGAGCTTGAGAACAAGAGGAAGGAGAGGGCCCAGCTTGCATATGAGAGGAAGAAACAATTGAACAAGCTGAGGGTGAAGGAAAAAAGAACCACGATGTATTTGCCAAATTTGTGTACATATACTCAATAATAACGACGTGAAAAATATATACCACGTCGTTTTAAATACTCATACCGACGTGTTAAGTTTTTAATTACACAATAAATTATTTTTCCAAAATATAACAACGTCGTTTTATATAGCGTCGTTAATTTATTTATACGGCCTTCTTAGGTTTAAATGACGTTTATATTTTCATATAAATGTCGATAATTAAAAATAACCGACATGGTATATAAGATTTGTTTATAAATAAGGGTTTTTCTTTCTTATTTAGTCTTCATTTTTCAATTAGGGTTTCAACTTTTTTTTCTTGCACCCAGAGGTCCTTCATTGACTTGTCATTCTTGTTCGAAGCAGAAGGAGAACGGTCTCGAACAGAAGGATATTGTCTTTCTGAAAGCAAATGGGTTTGCAAACTCGATTCCTCACAAGACCAAGCATGGGTTTGCTACATCCTCCTGTCTAGCAAGGGTGGAACCAGCTTTAGAACCTGTTGTGGGTTTGCTACATCCTCCTTCCTCTTCTTCCCGGCTTTTCCCAGCCCCCACTCTCCCCACCCCAAAGGCACAACCCACGGCAGGGTTTAAGGCGGTTCCACCCTTGCTACACAGGAGTTTTAAGCTGATCACTCTGGAAAAGGGGACTACGATGTAACCAGGAATCGAGAGAGAGTGAGCTTTTCATACGTTGTTGATTTTGAATTTCTGAAATTATTATAGATATTCATCTTGGCTCTGCAAGAACTTGAGAACGAGAGGAGAGGAGAGGGCTAAGCCTGCATATGAGAGGAAGAAAACGGGTTGAACAAGCTGAGGGTGAAGGCGGAAAAGAAACCACGATGTATTTGCCAAATTTGTGTACATATATTGTGTAAATATTGATCAATATTTAACACGAAGAGATTTGCCTTTTAAGATGAAAATGTTGTTGAGGATTGAGAATTAAATTTTGTTTTGTGTTAAGAAATATATTACCAAAATAAAAGAAAAATTAATTAGTTTTAAAAATGTATAAAAATAAGACGTCGGTTAGAGAGAAGACAGATGTATAAATTGAACAAATACGACGGTAATTTCAACTTAGGACGTGGTAAATAAACACGCAGTAGTGTTGTAGGTACCGTCGTAGTATACTCCAAATAATAAGTCGATAAATTAATCTCTCGCGTCATGGTATATTATTTAACACGTCGTTTTTTGGTAATATACCGACGTTTATTACATTACATTATATGACGTGGATTCCATAAGATTATACGACGTGGATTCCATTAAAGAATAACCGACGTGAATTTTTAAATTACACGGCGGTATGTATATAAACACGCGTAAGTTTAAAATATTTATTGTATAAATTTGTGTCTTTCTTTTTCAGTTTCAGTTTTCATTTAGGGTTCCAAGTTCTTCTGGTCTCTATGGAGGCTCGTCTTCCTCTCTCACATACACACATACATCATTGGCACCTCTCTCACATCTCAAAGACAATAATTTGGATGTTAATTATGTATGCGTTTTGGTGTATCTCAAAGACACCAAAATGCACACATCATTAACTTTCAAAACATTGTCTTTCTAAAGTCTCAGTAGTCAGTTCAAGTTCTGGTTTCTATTTGGATTTTGTGTATTTAAAATATTGTCTTTCTCACTTTGGTGGTTTTCGATTATGATCAGGATCCAAACATCTCAAAGGTAAGTTATCATACCTCTTGGGATCTCATTTTAATTTTCTTAAGCTTCCAAAATTAAAAAATAACTAAATCTTAAAAGAAATAAAAATTAAGACGGCGGTTTAGGGAGAAGGCACCGTGCGTAGTATACAGACGTGGATTCCGTTATATTATACGACGGGGATTAAGAACAGTTGGTCGTGTTTAGTTAGGAGTTAACACGACAGGTTTTTGTGAACTGTCCGTCTTTATTTTCTACGTCGGTGGATTCATACCTACTGTCGTTGTTTTTTGGTCAGATTTTAACTTTGAAGAAATCCTTTTTAAAAAACGACGCTTTTTTATTTGTATGCGTCGTCTTTTAAAAATATTCAACAGTAAGGCACTTATCCACGACGGTTTTTGTTTATACCGTCGTCGAATTTAAATAAACGACGGTTTTATGTTCTGCCATCGTCTTTTTATGGTCGTCTTTTCCACTTTTTGTAGTAGTGGAAGCTCTTAGGAAGCAATCTTACTTCGGCATCGGAGGGTCTTAGGCTAGTCCACACCGGTTCCATAGACCTCACGGGCTTCAACCTTCTTTGGTTCAGGGTCAGCATTCCAGGATGGGAAGAATCTACATCAAACACTCAATCGATCTCTAGATCGTCCACTTCACTTGTAGTTGCACTCATCTCTATCTATACAGTTTTTAGTGCCAACACTTTTCAATAATATCAAATGTATCTTTCTCAATATATATGATCACGCTGTCATTCATTCATATATCCCCCATTGGTTTCGCATATCACTTTTCAATATATTCATAGCAGAAATGCTCTTTCCCAGAGCCAAGTCGCAACTGGTAGGATTTGTGCCGGTGTCACAAACAAGTAAACCAATGGGTATACCCTATCTTTTTTTGTCTCAGCCAATTTTTCTCCAAGATCACTAATCCCTTTCAATTCTGAAAACACGCTACTAGATTTCATAACAAATATGTAAGTCTTAGGTTCATCCTCAAGTGCTAAGATATCATTCTCTGAGAAGTCCTTTGGATAAAATTAAGCAAGGCGAATCAATTTTTGTTTGTTGAAAGCATAGAATGAATCAAGTGGACTTAAACATGCCATACAAAGAAGCAACTCAGTATTAGTCTCTCTAGAACGACTATTTAATTCTTGGAGTTGCATATCTATGACATCATAAAATAAATCGACTTGATAATAATGCAAATTTGTGAGTTTTGGAGCTTTGCGTCGTGACCGACCTGAAGGTAGATAAATATCATCTATGTTAGGAACATCAATATCATATTTTTCACAAAAAACAACAATTTGATTGAGTAAAGAATCTCATCCACTATCTCTCGTCTCTTGTAATTGTTGCTTCCTGAGTGTAACCAAGTTCATGGCGTTTACAATATCTTGATCTCTCCTTTGCAATGCTTGTGATAATTGATGAGTAATTCCCAGCAAATTTTTCATAAGATGTAGACTGTATGCAAAATCAAATGATTCCAGCCAATCTAATAACTTGGTTGCCTCATGTTTCTGATCAATTTTCGATGCATTCACCATAAGTTGCTCAAGCAATTCAATTATAGATGGAAATACATTGATGATACTTATCAAAGTACCATAATGAGAGCTCCATCTTGTTTCACTCTCGTTTGACAGTGATTTCTTGATTTAAGCCCCTCCCACTTTGAAATCTCTCCACTATCAAGTGCTTCAATAACCTTGCTAGCTTGTTTCTCTGGAAGAAAATCACAACGTTTAGAGGAGCCTCCAAAACATTCACCAAATTAGAAACCAAAGTGAAAAGATCATCGATTTTGACATGATTATTTGCTAGAGACACAAGAGCTAATTGAAGTTGATGAACAAAACAATGAACATAATAAGCAAACTCATTTTCCTTCAAAATATGAGTTTTAAGACCATTGAATTCTCCCGCATATTCCTGGCACCATCATAGCCTTGGCCACGCAACCTAGATATGCTCAATTTATTTCTTGACAAGAAATTATCAATTGCCTTCTTAAGTGACAAAGCAGTAGTATCATTAACATGCTCAACACCAAAAAATCGCTCAATTACATGTCCCTTGCATACATATCTCAATACAATGGCCATATGTTCTTTTCCAAATATATCACAAGACTCGTCAATAAGAATTGAAAATAATGAGTTACCAACATCTCCAATAATTTTATTTAAAGTTTCAATTGCGGCGAGCATTCACAATATCCTTTTGTATATCAAGTGATGTTAACTTAAGATTTGCATGAGCATTTTTCAATACAACTTTCTTCACTTCCTCATTTCTATTAGAATACCAAGTGCAAAAGTTCAAGAAAGTTACCTTTGTTATTTGAATCATCAGATTCATCATGACAACGAAATGCCATCCCTTGTCGTAGAAGATATGGAATACAGTCAATTGATGCATTCAACCGAATACGATAATCACTTCGATCTTGATGTGACTGTTTGAAAAAAAATGTCTCAACATGTTGCCTCTGATTTAATAGAGCTTCACACATTCGCCTAGCATGGTTGTGTGCACTATTAGTGCCTCCAACATGAATTTTTAGCTTTTCTTTTTCTTCCAATTTTTAAACCCTTCGCCCACAAAGGAATCACCAGCTTGTTCTCCATTATTTGGTTTGAAGAGATAACAATATAGACAATATGCAGCATCTTTTTCAATACTATACTCCAACCAACTAGCATATTCATCAAACCAGAGGGTTAAACCTTCAAATTATATTACTAAAATTCGTTTGAGGAAAATTGTGTTTTTTAAGGTTGGCAAGGACCTCTTTGCAAATAAGCTCTCGCACTTGATCTTGGACAGTAGGATTGTAATCCAAAAATCGAGTTCGTAGCCCAAGATTTGAAGAAAGATCAACCAGATTGATTTCCTAACATTGACGTTTTTGCAGTACCAAGATTTAATGCATCTGTTCTTAGAGGAGGTGACAATTGATCTGTCACTTTTCTTTTAAAATATTTCTCCATAACTATTTTAAAATTAAATTTAGAAATTAGATGATAAAGAAATCATATAAAGATTATTGTTCTTGATTTGAGATAATAAATAAATAACTAATTAACATACCACAAATACAATAAACTATAAAAATAAATATAAATAAAACTACACCAAAAAAAATTACACTATTAGGGTTAAAGACTTACTAGACTAGTCGTCACAATTCAGTGAAACAAAGTTGAATTCTTGTAGAGAATTAACTGTAGAAGTTGGAGAGAAAAAAAGAATTGAATGATTGATGCAAATGAAGACTTGAAATAGAATAGGTTTAATTCAAGCAATGCAAAGTTGAAATAGAATATGGTTAATTTAAGCAATTTCTGCTTTAGCTTTTAGGTTAGTAGTTCTTTGATTAAGAAGTTATTAAAAAAAAAAGTAAAGAAAAGAAAAAAGGAAAGTTGAGAACGGTCATATTTTAATAATAATTTATATACAAAGGTTAAATAGTATTGAATGCAGGGTTATTTAAGGAATTTCAGGAGGGTCGCTGACCCTTGTGGGCCTTCATTGGCTCCGCCTTTGCCTGGGGGGTGTTGGCCAAATGCCCTTCAATGCCTAAGTCAGTTAAAGGATCTTGAGAAAGATGCGAAGATAACAAAAAGGTCGAAGTTTTTCTCTCAGGGAGAGTCGAGCTGCCTTAGCCGTGTGTGGTGACCGGAACCCTTGCGAGAGAGAGAGAATAGAGAGGGGACAGGAGAGAGAGAGAGTGAGAGTGATTTCTCTAGGGTTTCAAAATTACCTCATGTATGCGTGTAACCATGTATTTATAGT
Source organism: Prunus fruticosa (assembly GCA_018703695.1). NCBI lineage: Eukaryota > Viridiplantae > Streptophyta > Magnoliopsida > Rosales > Rosaceae > Prunus > Prunus fruticosa. The sequence continues at coordinate 39,987,693 of CM031917.1, read as the reverse complement.
CTCCTTGCTTGGCAAGGGTTTGAAGAATAATCCTTATTTAATTAGGATTATTCTTATCCAAAAATATTATAGGAATTAATCAAAGAAATTTGCTGGAAATCGGTTCCTTGATATAGGGAGATACTCCTATCTTAAATAAAGATAATTCGCTAATTAAATAGGATTTTGGGTAAACTCCAAATCGCTCCCTAAACTTGTATATAACTATCAATTTATTCCCTGACCTTTTTTTTAGTAAATTAAGGGCTTGAATTAAATTTTATTATCAATATTCCTCCCACCGTCAAAATTCCCACATTTCATCCATTAATCCGTTCATTTGAGGGTTGTTTTGGTCATTCCCAAGTGGTTTTAATTACCCAGGGTTAAATAGGTCAGTTCTCACACTTCACACACTTCTCACATCTCACTCAGTTTGGTAGGGTTGGACAGCCACTAACCCCACCCACTCCATCCCTCCCCTTTCTCGGACAGCTAGTAACGCAACCCCATCAATTGAATCAATCCTTACCCAAGCATCTTTCTCCTTCAATTAATCAAACCCAGAAAAAAGTTATTGAATTTCCTTTACTCATCAAACCTAGTTTCTCATTTTAAATTCATGAAACCCTCTCAAATACAAAATGATTAAACTAAACAAACCCAAGCAGCTCAAAAATTCATACCTTCAGACTAATGTTTCATCTCAAAATGAAATCACCATATTTGAAGGGAAGATTCCCAAACCAACACACCAGACCATGCTATTAGAAAGAGGTTTAACAAATTTGGGTCAAGTTTGATTTTGTGCTTGAGGTGGTTGTGGGTTGCAGGTATGGGTCTAGTTGGTAGTCACAATTCTTTTTTTTCTTTTTCAGAAGGGATGGGTGCCTGCTAAATGTTTTTAGGAGGGCTAGGCAATGGTGCGGAGGGTGGGTGGGGTGCCGTTGTTGCAGGTCCAAGAAGGGGAAAGGGGTTGAGGGAGATATCGACATGGAGATGGTGGCTGTCCAACCCTACCAAACTGGGAATGACCAAAATAACCCTCAAATGGACGGATTAATGGATGAAATGTGGGAATTTTGACGGTGGGGGGAATATTGATAATAAAATTTAATTCGAGCCATTAATTTACTATATATAAAAAAGGGTCATGGGGTAAATTGATAGTTATGTACAAGTTCATGGGGTAATTTGAAGATTTACCCTAGGATTTAATAGGGTAATTAGTTGACCTAAGGAATATTCCTTTTTCCACGTGTCATCTTCTTATTGGCTTCCAAAATATATGTTCTCACACTAAACGAACCCTAAAATTAACTTAGGACACCCTATGATCTAAATACACCCTAATATTTAAATCAAAATGTAAAATTAACTAAGTACAACATATTTAACTACAAAAAATACCCCTAGTATACCCTAATACACTATATCACACAACACCCTAATAGCAATCTAGGTTTCTCTTTTTTCATGAATTTGTAAGCAGCATCAAAAAATTTAATTTTGTAAGCTATTGTGGGAGTAGATTTGCTAGCTCCTTCAATTCAACGTTTGCTTCTTGTAAATCCTTGTGATTTTATTTATTTATTTATTTATTTATTATTTTTGGATTGAACTTGCGCCCTCCAAACCAACCCATCCTCCTCAAAATCCCATATAAATAGAGAAAACCCACCTCCAAAATCTCAAAATCCTGAAATTGAAACCAACCCATCTCCACCATAACCCTATACAAATGTCGAAGGACACAATTTGCCCCTAAATCATGTAATTAAGGGCTTCCTTTGGCCATTTTAATTGGTGTCCTTAGTTACAGTCAGCACATCCACCCAAAGCTCATCTTCATTGCTTGTACATATACCTTCTTCTAGAAATCCAACTAATCATTCTAGCAACCCTCGCTTGGAGCCTTTGGGTTTGGATATCAAATCCCATTTCACTAAGGCATAACTCGCCACTTCTTTGCAAAACTCTAAGGCAGAAGATGGAACCTCGTGGTCACCTATATCTTATGCTCATCTGTATATGAACCCAAAAGGCCAAGAGAAGAGCTAGGGATGTCAATTTTTAAGAAGAGTGGTGAGGGTTCACATTGGGTTAAAGTGGTGAGTAAAAATGCTCCTTTAATTAGGGCTGAATATGGTGAGTATGATTTACTTATTAAAATTACATTTTTTTTCACAATTCAATATATTCTTTTTGGTCATTTTATATTAGGGTAAATTAATAATTCAATAAATAGTTTGGTAGTGGGGTGTACTCAATTAATTTTAAGATTGGTTTAGCAGCACTCTTTATTTTTTGTTTAAAATCCATAAATTTCCTCTAGCATAACAATTTCAACCGATAGGTGCATTAATTATGGTTAAGTTTTTTATTAGGGAGTGTCAAATTGGAGACTGTGTTGAGAAGAATATTCTCTATGTATTGATAGAGCCAGAAGGCTAAATATTTATAGAGAGATTTACAAAGCCTACAAGGAATCCTAGGTTTACTTGGAGACTACTCCTAAATCAATTACAATCAATTCCAGAAAAGGAAATAATAAAAAATTCCTAATTTCCAACACTCCCCCTCAAGTTGGAGCATGGATATCAAGAATGCCTAACTTGCATACAAGATTGTGAAAAGCATTACTTCCAAAGGTTTTTGTGAACAAATCTGCTAACTGTTACGCGAATGGAACAAAGGAGGCAACAATCTATCCAGCTTGTATCTTCTCTCAAACCACGTGACAATCAATCTCAATGTGTTTCATGCATTCGTGGTAAACGGGATTAGCGGCAATATGAAGGGATGCTTGGTTGTCATAGAACAACTTTGCAAGACCTAAATTGGTAACTTGTAGATCTTTCAAAAGATATCGCAACCAAGTCAGCTCACAAGTAGCAGCTGCCATGGAACGATATTATGTTTCAGCAAATGAACGAGATACCGTTTTCTATTTCTCTATCTTCCAGGATATAAGTGGATTCCCAAGAAAAACACAGTAGCCTGAAGTGGATCTTGTTGTCATAGGGCAATTTGCCCAATTAGAATCACAATAACCTATCAAATGCAACTTGTTGTTTGAAGGGAAAAGTAATCCTTGACCTGGACTACCTTTCAAATAGCTAAGAACACGTAAAGCGGCATCCAAATGTGTTTTCCCAAGTTGATGCATAAATTGGCTCAGAATGTTGACTGCATAAGTAATCTCTGGTCTAGTGATTGTAAGGTACATTAATCTTCCCACCAATCGTCTAAACCGCGAAGGATCGTTGAGCACTTCACCATCACTGTTTGTGAGCTTTAAGTTTTGCTCCATAGGAAAGTCTACTGGTTGAGCACCTAGAAGACTTGCATCATTGAGTATATCAAATGTGTACTTTTGTTGGGAGATCGCAATTCTCGCCTTTAATCTTGCAATCTCTAGCCCAGGAAAATACTTCAAATGTCCCAAATCTTTAATGTGAAACTAATTATGAAGAAAAGACTTCAAGTTATGTATAGCATTCTCGTCATTGCCTATGATCACCATGTCATCAACATAGATTAAAACAACAGTAAATGATGTACCACAAGTACGAGTGAAGAGAGAATAATCTGAGAGAGATTGTGTAAATCCTACTTTCTGAATAGCAACAGAAAACTTGTGAAACCAATTGCGAGGAGCTTGTTTGAGACCATAAAGGGACTTGTGTAGTCAACAAACCAAAGTACTCTCCCCTTGTCGACAAAGGCCAGGAGGAGGGGTCATGTAAAATTCTTCATGGAGATCACCATGGAGAAAGGCATTATTAACATCCATCTATAAAGAGGACATGATGAACAGAAGAAATAGCTAGTACACAACGAACGGTGACCAATTTCACAACAGGAGCAAAGGTTTCCGTAAAATCAAGGCCTTCTGGTTTCAAAATAATGTTTGTCTAATTCTTCATCGTCCATTTCCTCTTCTTCTTTTTCTTCCTCGATTTCTTCATTCTATAGTACTTCATCTACTTCTTCCATCTCCATTAATGACAAAAGAAATCTGAATTGCACATATAAAATTTTAAATAACTATACAAATTAAAATTACCATTAATGAAAAGACAAAAGTGAAAAAGCATAAAGGCACAGAAGACACAAGCAATACTCACAAGTAACACACATAAACAGAAACCAAATAGTTCATTCTGAACCAAAGTTCAACAAATTCCAAACTAATAAAGTCTTAACACTTCTCCAAAATGGTAAATACTTCCAAACCAATGTTATAAAAATAGTTTAAACCAAAATTTCAACATAATCTAAAATGGTAAACATAATCTCAAAAAACCACACTCATTCCATATTGTATAGTATGCTTTCTCAGCGCTCTTCATGTAACATTTTCAAGAACATATTTTTCATTCCCAACTTATGAACCAACCCAAGCGCTTTGTAATGAGCACAATTATACAAGTTTGGAGTCTCCTTGATAGCATCCCAAACATTAATTGTTGGTTTTTTCTCTCTTTCTCTCTTTTCTCCATTAGGCTATACATTCCTCGAATTTCAATGGTAATTGCAGCAATTGAATCCATGCCCACATAAACGTTTTCTACCAGTTCAAGCTGGAGTTATGGTCTCAACTGAATTATTATTTGCTTCATACTCGGCTTTAGGTTTCTTTCTTGGAGGGAGCTTTTCTAATTGAGCCTCCAAATTTGTGTTTAGAAAAAGATGATGAAGTAAAATTACTAGATGACAAAGTTTGGTATGGTGTTTCATTTTGACTTGGTACAAATGCCTCATTGGTATCCTGCAATCTAGTAGGTCTACTTTCTCCAACTTCATACATTCTAGCATCGGTATCATCACCAAGTCAAATTGAGTTTTCCCAGTAGCCGTTCCATTGCCAATTGCAATTACCAAATCCTCATAGTGTGCAAATGTTTCTCTTGGAAGATGCACTTGACTTGGGTGGCACTAACAAAAACCAACAATATAGAAGAAATAAAAATTAATAACGTGCAAAAAGTACAAAAGTGAAAGTTATCAATATAAAGTAATATTTAACAAAATTGAAATCTTGCCATACTTTTTCAATAGCTGTGAATTTTTTTGAGACTGAGTCCCACCCATGTCCAGGAACTATGACGTATAAGCTGAGTAAAATTGTGATATCTTGTCTTAAACCATTTCAAACGACTCTGATATTGGAGATAAGTTTTTTTGGCATCCAAGTTTTGCATTAAGAACAGGAAGTATCTTGCTTTCCACTATTTGTTTGCTTAGCAAACCATTAGAATCACGCCATCCACAATTGGCAGCATCAACCTTTAGTTCTAAGTTCTAACAGCATATTGCTCTCTTTTGAAGTCCACGGGTTATAAGGTGTTTTTCCTTTTCCTTGTTGTGAATCTCCCATTTATAATGTTACTAGATAATACATGCAATTTTTAATTAGTTCATAAGAAGAAAAAAAATATGAAGATTATTTTTTCCTTTGGTTTTGGTGTGGAGTAGATATATATATATATTGATAAAGAATACCATTGTATATATTTGTTGCTATCATATATATTGTACATAAACAAATACCATACAACAACAGCTAATAAATAAATAAAGAAGGAAAAGGCATAACCAAAAAAAAAAAAAAAAAAAGGAATGCCTACTGTATAATATGATGTACAGAAAATGACGCCATGGTTTGCTTACTATATATATATATATATATATCTAGTTCGTAATTAGTTACATATATATCTAACCATGGTTTGCCATCATATATATACTATACAAAAAACGACATCATGGTTACCCACATCCAAAATAAAAAAATAAAAAAAATAAGGAAAAGTAGAAAAAAATAATTGGGATGCTTCTGTACATGGATATATACAACAACAACAACTATTCAAAGACTATCAACTATATGATTGCAAGAAGAGGGGTATCAAAGATCATGCACAATGTTGGGTGAAAAGCAATATTCTAAACGGGGATTCCCCATTCCCGGCTTCATTGGGGAACGGGTTCCCCTACCCGCCCCATTATTGACAAGAGTTGTTTGCCTCACGACAGTTTTTTTTTTTTTTTTTTTTTTCCTAAGTCTCTTCATCGTGGCCAATACCAATAGCTCCAACAATGATACTCCTCCCACCAACACGAATGCCCCACCGTCCAACACCAATTCCTCCCCAAACACGTCTACACCACCTACTGTTTCCACCATCATCACCATCAAACTGGACTGGACCAACTACTCACTGTGGTTGGCCCAAATATCACCCATTCTTCGTAGCAAGGACCTCTATGGTTATGTTGATGATTATGTTCTCTCCCCATCCAAAGATTTTCCTGGCACCAATCTACCTATGGTGAATCCATCATATTTGAACGGGGTTCAATAAGATTAGATGATCCTGAGTTGAATAAAAAATTCTCTCACCCCCACAGTATTGGCTATTGTTGCTTTCTCCCAGGCCTCTAGCCAAACTTGGCAATCTCTGGAGCGTCGTTATGCTTCCACTTCGCAAAACATGATTCTTCATTTGAGAACAATTAAAGGGGATATGTCTGTCTCTAATTTTATTGATAAGATTAGTTCCATCTCTGACAATTTGGCACTTGCAGGAAGTCCAAATATGGATGATGATTTGGTTGCAATAATTATGCACAATGTTGGGTCTGCTTTCGAAGTCACTATGATACTCCAATCACTTATGAGGCCTTGGAGGCTCTGTTGCTTAATGTGGAACGTTGTATGGCAGAACAAGTTCAACCCATTGTTGATACTACATGTGTTACTGCGTTCAATGCCACACGAGGTCATTGATCTAGACGAGGCTTTCCGTCCAACTATGCTCTAAATCCAAGTTCTGGCTGTGGTGGGTTCCGACCAAGCTGTCCTTATCAACGGTTTTCTTCTAGACTAGAGGAATCTTCGATCTGTGTGCCAAATATGTGACAAATCTGGTCATCAAGTATTGGATTGCTTTAATAGGATGAACACTGCTTATGAAGCTCGAATTCCAACAAGAAGACTCTCTGTCATGGCCACCCAACCCAACCCTTCTGCACGCACCAACTCAAATGCATGGCTTGTCGACACAGGAGCAAATGCCCATATTACTCCAGATATGTTGGTAATCTGACCAATCCCGGTGAATATAATGGTAATGAACAGGTGGGAGGTATGGGTACGAATTCTAATTTGAAAATAACTCATACCGGTACTGCTAATGTTGAAACGGTTGCTTTATCTTTTTCACTAAAAAATATTTTGCATTGTCCAAATGCCTAATCCAATCTCTTGTATGTTCATCATTTTACTATTGACAACAATTGTTATTTTCTTATTTATCCCACTTTTTATCTTATCAATGACCTCAAAACCCAAAGGAGGTTTTTCCAAGGGAGATGTGAGAATGAACGTCCCCTCTTCTCTTCCGGCCACCTTCGTCATTTCAAGCACTTTCTGCTTCTATAGGCACTGGAGTATCTAGTCAAACTTGGCATTCACGTTTAGGGCATCCTGCATTTGCTATAGTAAAGTAGCTAATAAATAATAAAAATGTACATGTTTGTGTTCCATCTAAGTTGTCTTTCTCTCATTCATGTCTGTTAGCTAAGAATTCTAGGTTACCTTTTTCTTATCACCATTTGAGTCACAATTTCCTTTGCAACTTGTACATACTGATGTATGGTATTCTCCAATTAATTCAATCAATACTTCTCATTATTACTTACTTTTTGTTGATAATTACTCGTGTTATACCTAGATTTTTCCAATGAAAAATAAATTTGATGTGCATCAAATTTTTATTCAATTCAAAAGTCTAGCTAACAATCTCATATCATCTAAAATAAAATTTTGCGATGTGATGAGGGTGGAGAATACACAGAAAAAATCCTTTGTACAATACTTGGCAAGCAAGGGTATTAATCAAAGATTCTCTTATCCTAAACATCCCAAACAAAACGGTTTGGCGGAAATAAAGTGCCACCACATTGTAGCACTTCTGTCTCAGTCTCATATGCCTCAAAAATATTGGGTGGAAGTTTTTCAAACCTTTGTCTATCTCATAAACAGGTTACCCACATGTGTTCTTCATAGCAAAAGTCATAGCAAAAGCCCTTATCAAGTTCTCTTTAATCAGGTGTACCAAATTCTGAGTTTCTTTGAATTTTTGGATGTACATGTTTTCCATTCTTAAGGCCATATAATCAAAATAAACTACAGTCTCGATCAAGGCAAGGTCTTGTGCGTTCATGGGCTGCTCTTTAAATCATTTGGGATATTAGTGTCTAGATTTAGCTGAGCATAAAGATGTTAAACCATCATGTTTTAGCAAAGCTATCAAGCAGTCCCAGTGGAGACACGCTATGCCTACAGAGTTCAGCACCTTACAACGGTGTGGGACTTGGTCTCTTGTCCATGTTTCTAATCAAATGAATATTCTTCTGAACAAGTACGTCTTCAAGATTAAAAAGCGACCAGACGGATCCATTGAGCGATATAAGGCACGATTAGTGGTGAATAGTTTTCACCAATAGGAAGGACTTAACTATACACAGACATTTTGCTCGGTGGTTAAGCACACGACCATCAGACTAGTGCTTAGTCTTGCGGTTTCCAAGGGCTAGCAAGTTCGTCAATTAGACATACAAAATGCCTTTTTACATGGTTTTCTAACTAAAGTTGTGTACATGAGGCTACCGAGGGTTTTGTTGATCCTCAATATCTCAATCATGTGTGTAAATTACAAGTGTCACTTTACGATTTTAAACAAGCACCACAAGCTTGGTTTCAAAGGTTAGTGACTTTTTCCTTGAACTTGGATTTCAGGAATCCAAGTGTGATTATAGTTTGTTTGTGTATCAGCATGGGGGTGTTTTTCTCAATCTTCTCATTTATGTGGATTACATCTTGGTCACTAGCAATGACAGTTCTCAAGTTTCAAATTGATTTGCAGGCTTGGTCAATTGTTTTCCACAAAGGATTTGGTGTTGCTAAGTTATTTGACGCATACCAAATATGCAAAGGACCTTCTTGTTCGAATGGGTTTCACTAATTGCAAGCCGTTATCTACTCCATCAATGGCTGGTCAAAAACCTAGTATTCATTCTTGGGAACCATTGTCTGATTCGTCTGAATATCGTAGTATAGCTGGGGCTTTGCAATTACTAGACCTGACTTGGCCTACTCCGTCAACCAAGTTTTTTAGTTTATGCATGCTCCCACAACTGTTCATTGGCAAGCTGTTAAGCGCATCTTACGGTATTTAAAGGCTACATATGACCATGGCCTTAAATATCAACCTGGTAAACTAGAGCTTTCTGCATCCTCATATGCGGATTATGCTGGCAATCCTAATACATGGCACTCTACAGTGTGGGTTTTGTGTTTATTTTGGTTCCAACTTGGTCTCTTGAGTTCCAAGAAACAGAACACAGTTTCCAAATCAAGCACGAAGGCAGAGTATCGATAGTTAGCCTACACTACCACTGAGTTGTCTTGGTTGCATTCATTGTTTAAGAATGTTGGAGCATGATTTCTTTCAAGAAGAAATACCTTCACAGGATCTTGACTGAAGTCCGCATACTTCCTTGCTTGAAAAGAACTCCGGATCGCATTTTTGAGAATGAGCGATGGAAATGGGGTGAGTACTTGCAAAAGCCACTCCGACGCTCAAGTCAATGTTTGTGCAACGGACTCTTAGTGCTCAATTGGATTTCTCGTACCTTTGCTAGAGGTATGGTTAGGATTTTATAGCGCTTCGAGCCCTTTGGGTTTAGCTTCACTTCCCTAGCTTTGCGCATCCCATCCTCCACTTCCCAATCATGGGATGATCAGGCTATGTCTTCCACGCTTCCACTTCTTTAGTATGACCTAACTCCCGCATCTTTTAATCATGGTATACGAGTTAGGTCATACTACGTGGGATTTGGTCCCCCAGTGCCCCCTTTTTTTTCCTCTCTACACACTTCGCAAGTGAATGGGAAAAATAATTTTATTTATATCTGAATTCTTTCGGATTGAGCCTATGATGTTGTGACGGGTTCATGGATAAACCCAAACGAACAATTCTTCTTCCTCTCTTGGACTTGCTAAGTCTAAACAAATGACTGTATTATTGCCAAATGATAAGTTCATAATTTCACACATTTGCATGCCTTCGTTACTTAGTAATTTTGTTTAGTTTCTCTTTATTTCAAGTCACTTACCTATATTTGTGTGTTATGTAGGTTAAGGCAGCAAGAGATCACTTTTGGTACAATCCATGCATATTAAGGGCTGATTGGCATGAGAGGATTACAACTTGAGGCATTTGAAGCAAAATGGTGCAAAAACGTGCAAAAACTGGAGATTGAGTTAGAAGTTCATTTCGGGCTTATCTTCTTCATCCGAGCTTGGATTGGGCCAATACTTGTGTGGTTGGATCAGAGACATTCTGAACTTCACAATGGACATCTTAAAGTTGTCATTTGATTCAGCCAAGCCCAATTCGTAAGCCCTTGAAGCTGCACATCATGCTGACCTAAGGATGAGCTGATGGATGCTTGGTCATGCTGACATATTGATGAGCTATGGCTGCTGGTGGGATTTGTTGGTGAAGTGCAACAACCATTTCTGATTATCTAATGCAAGTGTGTTAGGTCATTGCTATATTAAATTCTGATTTCTCACTTCCATCCCCCTATAAATACCACATCCATTCCACATTCAAGAGACAACAAATCCTGGGATTCACAACCCCATAACTCATATCCTGAGATTCACAATCCCCTCTCACACATTCACTTCATACACACATTCAGATTCACCACAAAGTGAGGAGAGAGCTAGCTGCAAAGGAGGGAGAGCTTGGAGCTGTCCTGGGAACTACCTTGCTGCCACCAACTAGTTCTTCTTCTCTTCTCTTTAATCTATCTATGTATTTCTTATTTTCTGTATTCTTAGTCATGTGTAACTAATCCATTAAGTTAGGGCTTAGGATGAAGCCCTAGTCATGAATATTCAATGTTATGGATGATTTCATAGTTAATTGATTTCCTTGCTTTCATTGCCAAGTTGTTAATCTCCAGTTTATTATGTGCTTGATGTATGTTTTCTTGGAGTAGCTAACTAGGATTTTATGCATCTAGCACAGGTTGGGAAGGGGTTTAGATTCACCAATTCTACTCTCCTTTCACAAGCAACACATGAATGGCCTAAGAATCATTCAAGGGGTTAATAACCATAGGTTGACTAGGACAGATACCATGTTCTAGGACTTGTGTGATTATCATATTCTCAAGGAACTTAATGACTCTTGTATGTTTTATTCTAAGTAGATACCATGCTTAGGTTGCATATTAGAGATCACGTGTTGTGTAGATACCATGCACAATTACATGCCTTAGGAGAATCATGCATCCTGCACCTAGATACCATAGGCTTGTATGCAATAATCTATTGTTAATGAAGCTTGAGTCAATTTCTATGCATTCATAACTTGGATAGGAAGACTAGTGGTAGATTCCAAGGTTCTAACACTTCTCAATCATTGTTTCACAACTTGTTGATTGCTGCCATTGTTACTTTCTAGCACTTCCATTTCATTATCTTGTTTTCATCTCAACAACAAAACCCCCCCATTTAAAAGTACGTGTGTGGTGCTAGGATTCTGTCCTAGACCTTGCAAATTGTTTGTTTCTTTGTTTTATGTTTTTCCAGCATTCTAAGTAATTTAACTTGCACCCAAGTTACCATTCTCCGTAGGATCGACCTCGTATTTACATAAGCTATACTATAAACGGTTCGTGCACTTGCGAGAATTAAAGTTGCTATTTTTAATAACTTATTTTAGTTGTTAGGAATAGGCTCAACACCAAACCCATTCAAATATCACTTGTCAAGCCTAATTCTTACCTTGGGTTTAACATTGGGCTGAATCCCCGTGTTGAGCCCACATGCACAAGGGAACCCAATGCATGAGCGCCGAACCCAATGATGGGGCCAACGGCTGCAGAGTGCAAACCCACAGCCGATCCGCTTGTTGCATGCCCAGCGTCAACCCGCATGGAGTGAACAATAGAGAGTTTTGCATTTCAGCCGATCCCGTAGGCCCCAAATGAGCTTTCTCCTTACGGTGGACCCCATGCTCTTTGTTCTTCTCTTTGCTAGCGGATCCCAAATGGACCCCAGCTTTTGGGTTTCTACTTCTTGCGCTTGAGCTGACCTCATGGACCCCAACACCTTTAGTTTTTCACTTTGTCTTCAGCTGATACCGAATGGCCTACAAGTGTGGATTTTTTTTTTCAGGGTGTGCTTGCGCTTGAGCTGACCCCCTTGACCCTAGCGCCTTTGGTTTTTTAGCCAATCCCAGGTGATTAATGACTGGGGTTTTTTTTTTTTTTTTTTTTTTGGGCTTGCTGGCCAAACCCAAGTAAATAATGCCTCTCATCCATGCACATTACTTTTTCACTTGCCCTTTTCTTCACATGCAACACTTTATATCATGCACTTTGGCTTATACCATGCAATCCGGTGGGCCCCTAGAGAAATCTTGAATTCTTCTCTTGGCTTTTCAACCAACTCAGTGGACCCCAGTGCCTTTAGATTTTTCCCTCTCACTTCAGCCGATCCCAAGTGGTCCATAACTTAGTCTTTGTGTGAGAAAGAGAATAAGCCTAGCTCCGTAGATGGTACTCATTATCTGGCACCATTTACTGCTTATACATGTTACATTCCTTTGTCGTTTTGTCTGTCCAAGAAGTGCATGCAGCTTTTGCCAGGGAAACGCATGTGTTGGGTAAAATAGCTTTGATTGGTCATATCAGACTAGGCCTTTGTTGTGAGAACCTAAGGTGAATATCTAATTTGGCCGTATCAAGTCTTATCCTTACTTTTGAAAAGAACTTCTCCCCTTGACTTTTTGTTATATATTTTTCTCTAATGCTCAAGCATTCTGCTATAAAAGGTTGGGCAATAGAAATACCTTTCATTCACAAAACCGTTCATATTTTGCTTTTGTTCCTCAGATAGGCTCTAGATGTGAAGGGAAAGGAAAGCGTTTTGTCTATTTGAAAATTTTGTCATACTAGGGCTCTTGTTCTTGCTACAACCCAATAAGTATTATTTCCATCTTTGCTATTTACATGTCGAGGCACGAGATTTGGCCCAAGTTTGACGGTGCCCCCCGGGCTACGAGATCCTTAAGGCTCGCACCAAAGGATGTGTTCCCGATGACGCGGGGATAAATTCTCTTCCATCGGGGTTGGACATTTACACTAGTGCCAGTATCCTTGAGGGTTCCTTAATTCTTTCGCCGATCCATTTAGAGTACGTTAGGTTTCCACTTCATCCCCTTTTTCATATGCTTTTGTTCTTCTTGGTTTTCTGGCCGTTGGGTTGAAGTAGGGTGTGTCCCTTAGCTTTAAGGATTTCATCCACCTCCACGACTTAGCTTGTGTTAGGGGTGAAAGCCACTATTTTTTTTTTTTACGCCTGGGTCTAGTAAAAAGATATTTTTTATAAAACCAACCTTTCTTAGAGCACTTATAGCAGTTTGCCTTTTGCCATGGGGGGGGGGGGGGCTAGGGCAATTACTATTCACATAAATAGTAGTTGCCCTTGCAAAAAGTTGTGATGTTTCCACCCATTGCCATGGCAACAACTATTCACATGAGATATGAGGAGAGAATTTGTATAAAGTTTTGGCGTGGGAAGTGAAAACTATGACTAAGTTTTTTTTTTTTTTTTTTAAAGCTGAATTTTTTTTGTTTTTTTTATGGACTTTTTAAAGTTTTTTATAAATTTTTTGTTGTTGCTGGCATCAGCAAACCGGGCTTGAACTCGGGCTCATCTTGCCTGAGGGCTGGCCTGGTTTCGTGGGCCCAGCAGCTGCCCCAGCCAGCCCTTGCCTGCTGAAAACTGCTTTTTGGCCCTAAACCCCGTTCTGTCGATGTCGAGCTTTGTTGCACTGAGGATTCGACGTCCCTTATCCAAGCCATTTTTCAAGAAAGGGAGGCTGAGTTAGCTCAGCACAGGAGCTCCAAGGACTGAGCATCGAGTCTGAGTCTGATCATTCATATATGTCAGGCCGTAAGGAAAAAAGACCAAGCCCTCTAAGTCTGCGAAGAAGTCCTGCCATGCTTCGCAGGTCGTTTTGGGTTTGAGTTCTCCCAATGTTGTATCTGCCTCGAGTACGTCTTCCTGACCTCAACAAATCCCTCGTGTTCCTACTCCTTCTAGCTCACTGGGTGAGAATGACTTCATGGCCATGACTGATGAACAGATGCGAGGCTACCAATCACACTGTTTGAGTCCAGATACGATAATATTTAGGGTTTGTGCTGATGTTATCTGGTTGTCATGTCTTATCATAGCTGCATAATGCTCATTTTCTTGTCTCATAGATGGTTGGAATTCACAACGCGCAAATGGCAAGGTTTCATGCTATGAGCCACGAGATATAAGAAAAGGCGGCGACCCTTGAGCTCAACGGAAGCTCATCAAGGAATATGAAACTGAGCTTGAACAGGCAACGAGGAGATCGCCTTAAGCAGGAACTTGTGGATGCTTCACGTGATAGGGACAAAGAGTATCAAGCCAACACCAAGCAGATCAAGGTCGAGATGGCCAGGCACTTCAAATACAATTGGGTCCAAGGTCAATAACACCCAGAGCACCGATTCGTTAGGGATCTAGATGATTATGACGATGAGTTGGGATTTGATCCCGTTGGCTATGAACAATTTTAGGGTATGCATCCTGATGATCGTCCTCCAATGGATTACCTCCCCCATCGTAAAACCCCTCCAGCAGCTTTTCATGGGTCGACGTCAGCCCTTCTGGGGTCAGTTGGGAGAGATGTACTTGGCGCTGCTCCTAATGTTGCATCGTCCATTACCAGTGGGCCCGTCCTTGGATTTCCAGGCTTTACGTCACCTGCTGGATTTTCTACCTGTGCTAGGCCTACCCGGAGGCTGTTCCCGATCCGTTTGATGATGTATCCTAAGTTGCTTATCTTTGTTCACTACTTCTTGTATTTTTCTTTCAACTTTATCTTTGCTTTTGTGTACTTAATTATCTCGAATGCACTCCCAAAATTCCGGACTCGCTTTACCGGACTTTATGAGTTATTCCTCTTGTTTGAATTTTACCCCAACGATAATTACTTAAGACTTAGCGTGGTGGTTTTTCAAACCCGGCCAAGGGATAAAGCCTTCCAAACACGCTCAAGGTCTTCCAAAAGTGAATCGCCATTTTCAAATTCAAAACAAAAAAAATTGAATGTCTTATCATCCCCATATTAAGGCCTTATCAGGTGTCCCTCATTAAGCTACGTCTCGGGTAAGTCTCTATATAAAAGGTCATTCGGTTTTTAGGTGAACGTACCTATCCCACACATGGGTCATAGGCGTAAGCTGAAACTCCACTTCCGCCTGTGCGCTGATGCTCCAAAAAAAGGAGATTCTCCAAGAAGAAGGTCTTCGTCTTTGTCGAGTAGGGAGTCCCCAAAGAGAGATTCCAAGAGCCCTAACGGAATCATTGAGATATGCTCTCGCGATTCTTCTTTTGACTCCCCAGCTAATGTTTCAGATTATTCGGCGGTCCCTGATTCGTTCCGTGGGTCTAGGTCCTGATCTGGTGATGCCGTAGGTGGAGGGAAGGCTACTCTAAGAAGTAGCGCTCCAAGCGCGGGTCATCCTTGCTTTGCTGGAGAGGCGTAGGATGAAGCTAGTCCATCTCGTGTTCCTCGCTGTTCTTGTTGCTTCGATCATGACATGTTGTTGGCGGAATGCGACCTACTCAAGGAGGATCTGGCATGTGTCAATGCCTAAGTAACCCGCCTTCAAAGTGATCTTGTTGATGTGGATCGCACCGTGTTAGTCGTTCATTCTGATGGCATACGCGATGGATTCAGACAAGGTATCCACCACTACCGTGTCAAGGCCAAAATGGTTTATCCTTACATGGATTGAGATTGTCTCCCCATGCCATCAGACTAACCAATGTTCACTCGGATAGAGTCAGTAGTTTTTATGCATTTCCCGAGCTTTGAATAATTCGAGGATCTTCCTCCTGTAAACATTTCATATTTTTCCCTTTATGGCCATAAGAGCTAAATGTTATTGTTAAGTTTAATCACGCGATCTTCAACCTTATCACATGCATGTCCTTATCATGTTGCTTGATTTCTAATCATGTCGTGATCTCCAATCATGTCGAGATCTCCAATCATGTCGAAATTTCCGATCACGTCTTTATGCACGATCTCCCTTTATGTCTTTATGCGTGATCTCCGATCACATCTTTACTACGATCTCCCATTACGTCTTTATGCGCGATCTCCCATCACATCTTTACTATGATCTTCAATCGAACCTTTTAGCCGCTTGCAGATTTTGATTTTGGTCAAGCACATTTTGTGCCCATGGATTAGTACATGTATTTTCTTATTTATAAGGGCTTCGACCACATTACTTCGGGTGATGTTAATTTAAACAAACACGGTCTCCAACCAAACACTTCGAATGTGAAGAAAACATGTGTTCCAGGTAAGCGTTCATCGAATGATTGAAAATTTAGGGAAAATTCCAAAATGAGCTAAAACACAAGATCAGCAAGCAACAAAGAAATGAAAATTATAAAATCAAATGTAATACTTCCTCATATGAGTCGAATTCCAAGGGCATAGCATGTATTGACCGCTCTTGATATGCCTCAGCATATAGGCCAATTTTCCATAAGTTTTCATTGCCATGGATGGTCCTTCCCATGTTCTTCCAAATTTGCCTGCATTCAAATCCTTGTACTCCATGACCTTCCTGAGTACCAACTCGCCTACTTTGAATCTTCTTTGCCGTACTCGTTTATTGAAATAATTGGATGACTTGGTTCTGGTAGTTTGCAAGTCGCAATGTCACAGCTTCTCGCTGTTCTTTAAGCATGTCAAGGTTGTGAGCTAGCTACTACTCATTATCATTGCTATCCACTACCAATGTCCTGACTATGGGTAGTCCAATTTCTGTGAGGATGACGACTTCAGTTCCATAAGCCAAGGAAAAAGGGCTTTCGCCGGTTGGTTTCCGTTTGGTAGTGCAGTATGCCCCTAATACGTTTAGTAGTTCCTCTAACCATTTGTCCTTGTGTTTCTCCAACCTTCTCTTCAAGCAATCAAAGATCGTGGGATTAGTTTTCTCGGCTTACCCATTTCCTTGAGGGTAACTTTGGGATGAGAACTACTGAATGATCCCTTTTTTTCGCGCAATAACTTCTGAATTTACGGTTGTTGAAACTGAGTTCCATTATCTGCCACAATGGCCCTTGGTATCCCAAAGCGGCATATTATATTGTCACATACGAATCTTACCACATCTATTTGGGTCAAACTAAGTTCCATTGTTCGTGAAAATTGTTCTGCATCGCAGGCCATGTAAGGTCAAAAATATCCTTGGGTCAATGCTTTGTGGGCTAAGCTCCTCTCACCCATGTGGTTCTCACATGCCCCTTGGTGTATTTCCTTTAGCACCCATTCGACTTCACGAGGATCGATGCATTTAAGATTTGGCCCTAATCATACGCTTAATCAAGCATTAAGTCTTATATAAATACATGTATAGCAATCGCTCATATTGGAATCACTGTATTCATATATATATATATATATAAAGTCAGTCACATGTTTGATTAAAACATTAAGTCCTCAAAAGCATTGAAAACAACTTTAAATCTACCACCTAAGTGTACCCATTTAGCAATCCGTCAATTCCTTATAATCCGTCAATTCCTCTATAATCCGTCAATTCCATATAATACGTCAATTCCATACTTATGCCACCGGAGTGACACGTCTTACCAGACCTCGGGAAACACAAGTCACCCGAGCCGCAATCCTAGCAGATTCAGGGGACACTTGGTCGGCCTGATCCACAATCCTAGCAGAATTCAGGGGACACTTGGTCGGCCTGATCCGCAATCCTAGCACCACACGGTTCGAGCATCCCCGAGACTCGTGGGCTGTGTAAGCATGCTGACCACCCAGGAGACTCCTGGATGTCCGTCGACATCAATAATACCGAAGGCAAGCTGGATGTCCGTAGACATCATTATAACCGAAGGCAACTATTTAAATCCGAAGGCAACATATTATCGAAGGCAACCTTTATTAATCTTGGGTACCTATGGTGGTTTCTAAGAAAATATAGTTTTAGAAATAATTTAACGAGAAATAAAATAAATTCTTATTTATCCGTTAACTCTCCTGCCATTTTATCTGTTAATTATCAAAAATTCTAGTATGCCAAAATCTCTAGGCACTCTCAACTGGCAGCATATAAAATGTAAAAATAAAACATATAAATGCGATAAATTAAGCTATTAAAACTCTGATCAATGAATAAACTCATTCAAGATCAAATAATGAAAATAATTTGCATAAATCATTTATGAAAACAAAAAGTCCACTCACAGATACTCTGAGCTAGCTGGACCCTTTGAAGGTCCCTCCTCCCGGGTCACCTGGTGCCCGGGTGCCCACCATCATGAATATTTTATTAATAGATCTGCTCATGAAAATAATATTAAAATAAAAACCCTGACCCTCGGCTCCTAAAAGTGTGTGCGTCACTTTCTAGGTCATTCCTATGCCCACATTAGTTTTTCTTTCAGTTGGCACGATTTAAAAGTACCTAGGGACTCAAAAGAGATAAAGTCCCAAAAAGTCAACTCGGGACCCCGTGGGGTCCACGACCTCATAATTCCGATCCAATCATTCCTAGAAGTTCCAATAAACCTGGGACATATGTCCCAAAAGTTTGGTCTCGAAATCAGACTCTCGGATTGCTCACGATCCCACAATCGGAGGGGTGAATGATTTCCCGTAATACTAACCCTAGGGTTGGTCTTTTCGGAGTATCCGGACTTCGATTCACAATCCGTCAAATCCTACACGATCTTGAAATTACCTAGATCAACATACTCCAGTTTGACTACGATCCAACGGTCCAAAAGTATCTAACCCGAAAGTCACACCCTATGTGAGATCCGTTCGGGTTCAAACGTTATCCGAATTGAGATCCGCGAAATCCTATGCGGTCGTGAGGACACTTGGATCATTTTGGGACCAAAAGTGGTCCCTGCTACCTGGCCCACGCACCGGCCGCGCGTGGGTGTGCCTAATAATTTCCGATGGCCGGATTGTCTCCAAATCGTCGGCCCAAACTCATATCCTAGGTAATACACCCTATTTGGAACCACTTTTGTTCTTTGACTATGGCTAAAAAGTGGCCGTAAGTGGCTGATATCGGTGACGTGATACCTGCAGAAACTTAACTCAAAAATTAACCTCTCAAACTTCAAAATTTCTTAAAACCTACCCAACCATCAGATAGAACATGAAAATCAGTCGAAAAACCATACCTAATTCATCTGACTTCGTGGCTGGATGAGGGAGTTTGAGGGATTTGAAAATCGGAGAAACTCTGGCACGATTTCTGGTTTTTCCTGGCAGCTTCGTGGCGACTGGACGGCGGGGCTGGCTGGCCGGGTTGCGGAGGTGGTGGCGGTGCTTCCTTGGCTGGTCCGGTGAGGTGTGGTGGCGGTTGGAGGTGGTTATGGTGGTTTGGGATGTTGGCTGGAGCCAAAAAGAAAAACAGGGGGAGGGGTGTGCTCGAGGAAGAAGAGAGAGTGAGGAGAGAGAAAGGAGTAATCTGATTTTAAAAATCTGATTTTTCAAAAATTTCTATTTTGTCTTTTTTCAGTATTTTGCTCGTACTTTCTTCGTTACAAGTCCGATTCCGAGTCCACTACCTATCTATGGACTCGTTTTTGTCGCGCTCTACGCAACGGTACAAGTGGATTTTCCAATTTCTTCCCCGGTCAAAAATTCAACTTAAAACCTAATAAAATATTCTAAGGGTATAATTGTCTTCTCCTCTATTAAATTATTAATTAAATATTAATTAAGGTCTGGGTCATTACACCAACAGCTAGACAAGTATTCTAGGGCAATATCAGAGCATCTACACAGAATAGTTTACAAATAAAACACAATTAAACGAAACCCTAAGTTGACAAAAGACGTGGCGGAAGGCTGACTCGGCCCGATGGTGGCGCACTGACACACAACTACAGCCTGGGGGCGCAAAACATTAAAAGGGTGAGTGGACCAAAAATAAAGTTTTAGAAAATAGCATATGAACATACTAACCCCTCTGTAAAAACAATTATAAAACTAAATCACTTCTTTTATAAATAAACTCATACCTGAAATCATTACAATCGTAATATATGTATATAGAATCAATCACACATTTAATTAAACATTAATTATTTGAAAGCATTGAAATCAACTTTAAATCTACCACCTAGGTGTACCCATGTATAATTCTGTCAATTCCTTTAGTTTCTGTCAATTCCTTTTAATTCCGTCAATTTCATCCTCGTGCCACCAGAGTGACACGTCCTAGCAGACCTCGAGAAACACAAAGTCAACCCGAGCCGCAACACTAGCAGAATTCAGGGGACACTTGGTCGGCCTGATCCACAATCCTAGCTAGACTCAGGGAACACTTGGCCCACCTGAGCTGCACTCCTAGCACCACACGGTCCGAGCGTCCCCGAGACTCGTGGAGCTGTGTCGAGCACGCTGACCTACCCGAAGGCAACTGGATGTCCGTAAACATCATTATAACCGAAGGCAACCATATAAATCCGAAGGCAATATATTATCGAAGGCAACCTTTATTAATCTTGGGTACCTATGGTGGTTTCTGAAATATATATTTTCTGAAAACAAATTAGAATTTATAAAACTATGTCCTAATAAACCTTAAAGCCTACTGCCACTCAAATCTGATAACTATCCAAGTTTAAGGATTCTCAACTCAGCAGCAAGTTAATCAATGGAAGTACTTAGAAGCATATAATAATTATGCAACTATAACAATTGAATAACACTTATTCAAGATCAAATAATGCAATAAATCATATAAACTCATTTATAAAAATAAATAGTCCACTCAGATACTCTGAGCTAGCTGAACCCTTTGAAGGTCCCTCCTGCGGGTCCTCTGGTGCCCGGGTGCCTGAATAACCATCATAATCTTTTATTAATACTCTGCTCAAGTAATATAATATTAAATTAAAAACTCTGACCCCCGACTCCTAAAAGTGCGTGCCTCAACTTAAAGATTATTCCTATACCCACACTAGCTTTTTCCTCAATGGGCAAGACTTAGAAGAAATCTCGGAACTCAAAAGCGATAAAATTCGAAAAAGTTAACCCGGGACCCCGTGGGGTACACGACCTCAGAATTCTGATCCGATCATTCCTAAAGGTTCCACTAAACCTAGGACACATGTCCCGAAAGTTTGGTCTCGATTGGACGGTCGGATTGCTCACGATCGCACTATTGGACGGACGAATGATTTTCCGTAATCATAGCCCTAGGGTTGGCCTTTTCAGAGTATCCGAAAACTCCGATTGATGATCCGTCGAATCCTACACGATCCTGAAATTACCTAGAACAACATACTCCAGTTTGACTACAATCCAACGGTCCGAACGTATTGAACCTGGAAATCGCACACTATGCGAGATCCGTTCGGGGTTCAAACGTTATCCGATTTGAGATCCGCGAATTCCTACGCGCTCGTGAGGACACGAGGATCGTTCTGAGACTAAGAGTGGCCCTTATTACCTGGGCCACGAGCCGACCGCGCATGGGGTGTGCCTAATAATTTTCGGTGGTCGGATTTTCTCCAAATCGTCAGCCCGAACTCCTATCCTACCTATTGTAGGTAATACACCCTATTTGGAACCAATTTTGTTCTTGGACTATTGCCAAAAAATGGCCGGAAGTGGCTGAAACCGAGCTCTCAAATCGGCAGAATTTCAACTCAACAATTAACCTAGCAAACCTCAAAATCTCTCAAAATCTACCCATCTAGCAACTAGAACATGAAAAATAGTCGAATTTCCATACCTAACTCGTCCGATTTGGTGGCCAGAGGAGGGAGAACGAAGCTTGGGAAGTTTTGCCAAAAACCAGCGGTTTCGAAGCTTTTCCGGCGAGTTCTTCGGCCATTAGAAGCGGCTGAGGGCTGGGCTTTGACGGCGGGGATGGGCCGGTCCTTCCTTGGCCGATCCAGGTGCTCGGGTGGTGGCGGGTGGTGGTGGTTCCGGTGGTGAGGAGCTGCGGGTAGGAAACAGAGGAAAGGGGGGGTGTTTGTGCGAGGGAGAAGAGAGTGAGGAGAGAGAGAGAAGCAATTTTTTTAAAAAAAAATCTGATTTTCCAAAATTACGTCTTTGCCCTTTTACGTATTTTACTCGTAATTCCTTCGTTACGAGTCCGATTTGAGTCCATTACGTGTCTACGGACTCGTTTCGTCGCGCTCTACACAATGGTACAAGTGGATTATTAATTAAATATTCTAAGGGTATAATTGTCTTTTCTCTAAACGTCATCTAAAACCTAAAAACACTCGTTTCGTCGCGCTCTTTCCAGTCAAAACGTCATCTTAAAACCTAATAAACTATTCTAAGGGTATAATTGTCTTTTCCTCTCTTAAATTATTAATTAAATATTAATTAAGGTCTAAGTTGTTAAGTTAAGGGTCAGGGGACTGGCAACGTATTTCTTCAGCTACTCAAAGGCTTTTTTTTTTTTTCGTCTCCCATATGTTTCCATTCTTGTTTCGAATTGCTTGGAAGAATGGCTTACAGCGATGGGTGATCTCGAAATGAATCGGCTAAGAGCCGTTCTTCGTCCAGTTAGAACCATCACATCCCTAGGTGTCCTTGTGTCATGCATATTCCACAACGCCTCCACCTTCGATGGGTTGGGCTCAATGCCTCACTTGTTCACTATTTGCCCCAAGAACTGCCCTGATGAAACACCAAATGCGCACTTTTTCGGGTTAAGCCGCATGCGATATCTTCTCAATATGTCGAAGACTTCTTCTAGGTGCCTAATATGTTGGGATTTTTCTTGGCTCTTGACTACCATGTCATCGATGTAAAACTCCATCGTTTTGCCGATCTGGCGTTTGAACATTCCATTCACTAATCTTTGATACGTCGACCCTACATTCTTCAGCCCGAATGACATCACCGTGTAACAATACAAGCCCTGTTCGGTGACGAAGGCTGTCTTTTTTTGGTCCTTAATGCCATTGGGATTTGGTTATACCCAAAATAAGCGTCTGGGAATGAGAAGAGTTCATATCTGGCTGTAGCATCTACCATTTGATCGATCTTTGGTATCAGATAGCAATCTTTCGGGCACTCCTTGTGCAGGTTGATGTAGTCTACACACACACGCTATCTCCTATCCCTTTTACTTACTACGATCACATTCGAGACCTAGGTCGAGCACCATACTTCTCAAATGAATCTTGCTTCGAACAATCGCTCCACTTCATCGCTAATAATTTGGTTCCACTAAGGTGCGAACCTCTTTTGCTTTTATTGGTACGATGACATGCAATCTCTGGGTCGAATCCCGGCATGTCTATATGTGACCACGCAAATATGTCCTTATTCTTTCTTATTAACTTCATTAGTTGTTTTACCTCGTTTTCAGGTAGGAAGTGAGCCCACCAACACTTTTCTATTGGGATAAGAAGGATCTTGAACTTTCTCTTTGAGCGGTTCGATCGTTGGAAGTTCTGAATAATCCTCATCTTCTTGCTCTGATGGGTCCTCCGTATTTACCCTAAACCCTAAAGACTAGTTGCTATACTGTAACATCTTTTGGCCTCCACTTGATCCCCCTTGATATCAATGGTGGTTCTCCCATCTTTGGATAGGCACCTCATCACTTAGCAGCGTGTTGATGCTTCTCCATCCATTCGATGAATCCAATTTCTTCCTATTATGGCATTATATGCCCTCGGTGCATCCACAACTATGAAAGTAACAAATAGGGTCTTACCTGTGGCAATGACAGGGCAGAGTCACGTCTCCAATCGGTTATGCTTTTGTCCCCTCAAACACGTATTGGCTTTGGAAAGTGCTCTAGAATAACACGTCCGCGTTACTTCCCCCGTCAATCATCACTCTTTTTACTCTAGAATTGGCAACGCGGAGGGTCACCACTAATGCATTGCTGTGAGGGAACTCAATTCCTTCCATGTCTTTCTGCGTGAATGAGATGACCCCATCCTTTTCCAAGGCTTTGGCAGGATTCAGAGGTTGGCACGATCCCATTTATGCATCTCACCTTTACAGCTCGTCTTCTTTCGAACCGAGATCAGGCCTATTCTCCTTTTGCGAGATTTGATCGACTATGAATGGTGTTGATTTCCAGCAGTTTTTCATTCGCGATATTTCCGATCATTGTTTTCGACCCACCTTTTTCACTCGCCTTATTCTCAAGTTCAGCGCGTTCCTGGGATAACATTTCATTTCTCAACATTGCCTCCACCTGATATCTGAGACTTTGGCACTCATCGGTAGTGTGCCCAAAGTTGTTATGATGGGGACACATCTTGTTTCCGTCTCGCTTTTTTGGGGATTCGCGGATCGCATGTAATGTTCAAAATGTACCTTTGACTTATTTTCGTGAAAAAGTTTGGCCAAACTCACCGTGAGTTTGTTGAAGGGTCGGTTTTGCTTAGATCCACTACTAGATTCTTGTCTCAAAGAATATCACTTTGTTTCTACTTTTTGTTCCAGGTTAAGGCTTTAGGACCGCCATGGTTGAAGTGGAGCGTTTTAACTAGGTGAGTTCCTTTTCTTCTAGTTTGATGACTCCATCCACCTGAGCCATCACTTCCCTCATATCCACTGGTGGGGTCTTGACTAAAGATCTATGCATTTTTGTCTCAGGTATTACCCCCTCACGAAACGCCAGGCAAAGCAGTATGAGACTCACATTCCTCAAGTGTAAACATTTCCTTCGTAAAACGCCTCAAATAGTCTTTAAGGCTTTCTCCGATACTTTGCTTCGTGCTGAATAGGATCATGACATCCTTTCTCCTCTTTTGATTGTAGATGTACTGATATATGAACATTTCACAGAGTTGAGTGAAACTGCCGATAAACCTTGGTTTTAGCCGTCTAAACCAAATCAGGGCATATCCTGACAAGCTTGAGGTGAACAACTTACACAACAAGGCCTCATCATCTCCTTCGAGCACTATTTGTTGTTGAAAATAATAGATATGTTCAATGGGATCGGTCGTGCCCTCGAACAGCTTAAATTTAGGTTGAGTGAACTTGGTTGGCTTTTTGGCTTTCAAGATGTCCTCTGTGAATGGTGACTTGCAAATTCCTTTTGCTTCTTCTAAAGCGAGTTCCACGAGTGTTTGCAGTTTGTACCCTCTGACAATCTTCTCGAATCTGATTGCTCAAAATCAGTGTCCTTCGCCCTTTTTGCCATTTTCTATAGGTCGGGATCTCTATCTTAATCTCTTGTAGTGGCCTTGTCACGGACACTCGAGTGCGTGCTGCTGGAGGAGTCTCCCTCAGAGACCTCATGTCTCTCGCTTCCTCTTACCCTCTTTCGAGCCCTCATGGCAAGCCGTGTTCTGCGCCTTCTCCAAAGCTTTCTCGACCGCCTTCCTCGCATCGCACAATTCTTTCATGATTTCAACTGGATAACAACAAGGCTTGGTTCTCCATCTTGAGCGCTAGACCTTGTGCTTCCGGGTCGAAGATTGGACATCACATTTTCCGGGAACTATGTGTTTTGAGTTCCCTATGCAGGTGCAGTCATTCTTTATGATCGATTTTGTGAGATTCCCACAGGCTGCGCCAACTTTTGGAGCAAGATTTCTTTCAGGAAGAAATACCTCCACAGGTTCTTGACTAAAGTCCGCACACTTCCTTGCTTGAAAAGAACTCCGGATCGCTTTTTCGAGAATGAGCGATGGAAATAGGGTGGATACCTACAAAAGCCACTCCAACGCTCAAGTCAGTGTTTGTGCAGCGAACTGTTAGTGCTCAATTGGATTTCTCGTACCTTTGTTGGAGGTATGGTTAGGATTTTATAGCGTTTCGAGCCATTTAGGTTTAGCTCCACTTCCCTAGCATTGTGCATCCCATCCTCCACTCCCCAATTATGGGATGATCAGACTATGTTTTCCACGCTCCGCACTTCTTTAGTGGGAGGGAAGCTGAACCACCCCACGTCTTTTAATCATGGCATACAGGTTAGGTCATACTACGTGGGATTTGGTCCCCACAAAGGACTTGTGTCTTTATTTACCTACTTATACTATATGATGTGACAATGTCTCCTCTATTGCTTTAGCCTCCAATCTTATTTTCTATTCGAAGACTAAGCATTTACAGGTAATTGACTACCATTATGTTTGTGAAAAGGTGGTGTGTGGTGAGTTGATTGTTAATTTTGTTTGCTCACAAGATCAAGTTGCTGATGTGTTTACTAAGGGCCTTGGTTTGCCATGGTTCAAGATCCTTGTGCTCAAGCTTCCTGTTCACCCAAGCTCCTCTCAGCTTGCGGGGGCTCTTAGACCAAGTCCTTAGGAGGATTCATTTAGTGTAGTTTCAAATTCAAATGTTTTATCTTCTGGATAGTCTTTTGAGTTAGTCTTTTTTGTATAGGACTCAAAGTCTATCTAGATGCTCTCCTGGTTTATAGGAACGATTCTTCTTTTGAATATTGTAATCATCCTTACTTCTGGATAAATATAAGCTGTAGCCATAAAGGCTAAGCAAGTTTTTCACCTGCATTCAAAGTCTTTTAGTCTTCGCTATGGTATATAGTCACCGTATTTTGGCCCATGTACACAAGGAGTTGGTTCCCTTTGACATGGTTTGGAGCTCTAAAGAGGGGAAGATGTCCGGTTGGGTTTCGGGTTTGGCCAGGATCCGGGACTATAGGTTTAGTTAGTATGACGCTATGATTTTCTTCGGGTTGCCTGGAAGATGTGGGGCGGTGGTCTTGTTTCTTAGTTTTGTTTTAGTCTAATAATTTTTAGAAACTCTTTAGCAGTTTGCTGTTATTTGTTTTATATTTATGATTTTTATTTATTTATAGCTTTTGGCTTTCGGTACGAATTTGTTGTTTATGCCGTTGTGCTGGAGATCTAGTTGCTGAATTGGGGATTTAGTTATTGTTTGGGTTGTCCGTGATTATCTCCAGATCAATTCAACATATTGTGTTTGGTCACTGGAGAAGTTTTACCCATATTCGGCACATAGTTGCTTTGTACTTTTGTTTCTTCATCAATAATATACTATTACTTATTTTTAAAATAAAAAAAAAAAAAAAGAAGTTTTGATCTCTTGAATTTGATTATTCCTCGTTGTATACCATTATCAGTCTGATCTCTCTCTCGTCATATGATAGAGAAATAGTGATATACAACAAGGGATATGCAAGTTATTGGCCTCCCTTAAGCTACAATTCATGTAATTAGGCTTCTTGTGGCCCAATTTTAATATTTTTGTGTGGATGATTTTATCTGAACTCAAAATAATTACTGAGTAACAAAAATTTAAAATTAAAAAGTAAACATATCACACTTCCACCCCCAAAATTTTCCTTTCTCCCTTCTTATTGCTTAATATTGTTATTAATTGAAATTGATTTCGACATTTATAAGTATTAAGATGATGTGGATGTTTAATCATGAGAAATTAACAAGTGTGTTTGTAGAATTCAAAGCTAAAATCAACGTATACTTGAACAAACAACCTCTTAATTTAGTGGTTATGTTGTTCTAAATATCGAAGAGAAATTCTAAATTCAAATCTCCTTTTCATTAATTAAAATATATAATAATAAAAAAAGATAAATACTTTGAAAACACACCGAACCTACGATTTGTGCATTGCCACGAATCGGTCGGCAATTCATTTATAAATGTAGTCAAATGTTTCAAAAGTCTACCTTCAAAAGGCAGAATGAATCTTTGGTGTGATTTCTTTTTCTTGGACCAAATAAATCTCGAAACAATGCCCTTTTGTCTTTTGGTTGGTTTCTTTGCTGTTTTTCTTTTGGGACCAAGTAAACTCAGAACAATTCCATCTTGGTTTCCTTTTTTTTATTGACTGATCAACAATACCCCTGACCTCCTTCAAGCGTTGGTTCATAAAATTTAAAATAGTTTAAAATAAAAAGGAAAAACAGAAATATCGAATGGTGGGGGCCAGCAGAGCTTAGAATGTTGAACAGTCCAAAAAGAGCAGCTGGAGCTGACACGTGTCGGTCCTCTATGATGTTGACTCGGCGGAGCCACCGGAGAGAGAAAATGTTTCTTCCTTACAATATTGACGAAAAAGAAAAAGCGAACAAAAAAAAAACTAATCATCTAACGAATTCCATTGAACAAAAACATCGTAAAATTCTAATCTGCTTTTTTCATTTGCATCTGGGTTTCATTTGCATTTCATTTCGCAGCCTGCCTGTCTGCCTGCCTCCCTTCATTATTTCCCTCCCCGCATGTCATTTCCCTCGTCTTTTCCTACATTCACATAAATACAATTTCAATTTAATTTCCCTTTTTTTCCCCTTTTTTCTTTTAAAACAAATAAAATAACACAGAGCGAGGAATGATAGAAGAAAGGTCGAAACTCGACCGATCTCCAAAACGACTCGTTTCGCTCCGCGCGTCGCGATCCGGAACCCCGACCCCAGCGCCGCTTCACAAATCGCTCTCTGCGTCGAGATCGCTCCGCCGGCGTTGAGTTCGCGCGCATCGGATTGGATCTGAGAAATCGGCGATCGGATCTGAGGGCGGCGGTGGTGGAACGATGCCGGCTCACGCGGATCTGGACCGTCAGATCGAGCATCTGATGGAGTGCAAGACGTTGCCGGAGGCAGAGGTGAAGACGCTGTGCGAGCAAGCCAGAGCAATCCTCGTGGAGGAGTGGAACGTACAGCCGGTGAAGTGCCCCGTTACGGTGTGTGGAGATATTCACGGCCAGTTCTACGACCTCATTGAGCTCTTTCGGATAGGAGGCAACGCCCCCGACACTAATTACCTTTTTATGGGTGATTATGTAGGTCAGTTTCTTTTTATTTTTTCTTTCCTTTTTCTGCTTTATGCTTCTTTTCTTTTGCCTTTCTATTTTATCTTTATTTATTTTTTCGTTTTGATCGTTTAACGTTTTTCCGATCGCTTTTAATCTATTTATGGAAATGAATGAGGCTCTGGAATTGGTTTACTGAGACATTTTTGGCTTCTGTGTGTCTTGTTTGGATGCGGATTGTTGTAGAATTACTCAATTTGTGTTTTGGCGTTGGTATTGAGTTGCGGATTATCCTTGTTATTAATTTGAATCACATGTGCGGTACTATATGCTATGATCCGGTTTTCCTTCGTTGTTTGATGAAAATGGATGTATGTGTAATTTGATATTATGTCCTCGATCTTGACTTGCTTTCCCCCATGGTTTTGTTAACGGTTTATGCAATATAATGGTTGAGTTGGAATCACTGTAATATATTCAAGCTTCTCTAGGGTCAATCTTACTTCAGTAGTGATCATGGGAATTGGTTAGCTGGGTTTCTATTGCTTCTATAATTTTCTTATGTATCTAAGATCTGTTGAAATGTGAAAGAATAATTTTCCCTAAGTGGAAAAAATTGCTTGTGCTGGGCTTTATGTGTTGTGTTCTTCAGCTTAGGTCAGGGTTAACATTGTTTTAGACAGTGGAACATGCGTCTATTTGATGTTTTACGTTTACTTATGTACTATTGTTTTCTTAACATCTTGGCCATACAAATGCAGATCGTGGGTACTATTCTGTGGAGACTGTCACACTTCTGGTGGCCCTGAAAGTCCGTTATAGAGATAGAATTACAATTCTCAGAGGAAATCACGAGAGTCGGCAAATTACTCAAGTGTAAGAATGTTTAGTATATTTCTAATCTGTTGCTCATAGTTTTACCAATTTTTGTTATACCAATCAAAGAATGGGGAGCTGTGACTAAAATTTCGTATGAATAATAAGAGTTTTCAATTTTGTCCCTTTCACTGTGTCTGGTTTTGTTGATTCACTCACAAATTTTTACAAAAGAGTAATGTAGAGAACTCTTAAAAATGCCAGGCTAGTTTTAAGCTTTTTTTTTCCTTTTTCTTTTTCCTAGGCTTAATCTCTTGATGATAACGTCTTTTGACATAGATTTCTTTTTTCTTTTAAAACAAATAGATACCTGCTTTTATTAGGTAGCGATAATTTGCTTTTGGTGGGACTGTCGACACTCCAGACTAAAGGTGGGATTGTTATATGTGGTGTGTAGACAATATTTCTGTGTTTCAGAGGGATTGTTTATATGGGACCTTCAAGGCTCCTACCTCATGTTCCTATCAAAAAAAGGCCCCTTCCTTATGGTAACATTTTTTAAAATACTGATATATCTAATCCATCAGTAGTATTTTATGTCTGAGGTTGATGGGGTTCCATGGATACTTGAACTAAGGCTAAATTAATAAATTACTTTTTGAACATGGCTGCGTGGCAAAAATTAAGCTTTTGAATTCTGACCCCAAAAAAAACAAAAAAGCTTTTGAAGATACTACAAGCTGATAGTTGAAACAGCCACTCTCCATTAACTTTGACAGAGAGATTGAATTTATTCTCGGCTTTCTCCTATGTTTTATTCATTTTTGTCTCACATGTGTCACTTTTTTACAGGTATGGTTTTTATGATGAGTGCTTGAGAAAATATGGGAATGCCAATGTCTGGAAGTTCTTTACCGATTTATTTGATTATCTTCCCCTCACAGCCCTTATTGAGAGTCAGGTGAAGTTAAATGTTTTGCTGACAATTTGGTGAACTTCTTGAAGACAAGTTAGTTGTATTAATTTTTTACAGCTTCTGGTATCTCTTGTAGATTTTCTGTTTGCATGGGGGCCTTTCCCCATCTTTGGACACATTGGACAATATCCGAGCCTTGGATCGTATACAGGAGGTAATTTATTTTTATTTTTTTCCAAATACGTGAACAGAGATTGTGATTGCTGTTATGATGTTTGCATTTTCTGTTTCCATTCGTATGGTTGCATAATTTTGCATCTTACAAGCTTGTGTTGGTCATTCTTGCATCATGACATGTTTCTTCATGAGCAGGTTCCACACGAAGGACCAATGTGCGATCTCTTGTGGTCTGATCCAGACGACCGCTGTGGATGGGGAATATCTCCACGTGGTGCTGGTTATACGTTTGGACAGGATATAGCTGCTCAGTTCAACCATACCAATGGACTCAGTCTCATTTCAAGAGCTCATCAGCTTGTCATGGAAGGATACAATTGGTGTCAGGTGTGAAAACCCAAATGGCACTACAAATTATTATTTTTTGTTTCTCATTTTGTGTCATCATTTTCAGCTGTATGTTTAACTTTCATGGTAACCTTGTGCTCCAGGACAAGAATGTGGTGACTGTTTTTAGCGCTCCAAACTATTGTTATAGGTGTGGGAATATGGCTGCAATATTGGAAATTGGGGAGAACATGGACCAGAATTTCCTGCAGTTTGACCCGGCCCCTCGTCAGATTGAGCCTGACAACACACGCAAGACTCCAGATTATTTTTTGTAATTTCAGTATCTTACAGGGGGCTGTTTGTAATCCATGTTTTCTGCCATGTTACTGTAGATGTGTCTTTAAGAGGAGTTGAGCTCCGTTGTTTAAGTTGAGGGTTATGGTCAACATGATTCTTTGTTTGGAGTTTTTGTCCCTGCTGCTGCTGCTTTGTTGAATTTCTGAAGAAACTCGTTAGGAGAACTGACATTAGTCACCAATGGCCTGTGGCTCTTGTCTTTGTATATTTTTCTGAGAGGAAACGTCAATAACATGGTATATCTCGTTCTGTAATTTTTCCAACTTCAACATAGAAAAAGCTGATTTTTCAAACATTTGGATTTTACGACTGCAGACGTTTGTAAGTTGAGTGCGTATTGGGCATTGCCTACTTCAACCCCTCTCTACGCTTTCATGGGCGGTGCTGCTACAAATTGTCTTGTTATATAACACAAAAACAAGTTCCAAATTAACACAAAAACAAGTTCCAAATTGACACGAACCGAAGCCCCTACAGTTCATTTGTCAGTTGTATTGGATCATATTGAACTGAATTATACTGAATTATGTTGTACTATCTCGTAACGTTCGGATTTTCTGTGACCCTTTAGCACAACTGCATTATAGTTGACAGCGATAAGATGGACCAACATAGAGTAACAAGGTTTTTGCATTACATTCCTAACCAATGAATTGTAAGCCGTATGAACAAAATATTACAGAACGGAGAAAAAAAAGATAAAAGAATCCTCTCAATGCGAGACATACTATGCAGTGGGAGAATTGAAGCCGGCAAATGGTACAGTTGGATGCCCCTCGAATGAGCGGCTTCTGTTGTGGCATGGAATTTCCGTTCAAAACCTAGAGTTGCTCTGAATTCGCCCTGCTCCGAATCCGGTCATGGAAACAGTCTGCTTTCTTCTGAAGTATAAAACCGAACCGCTGATGAGTAAGAAGAACAGCACAACCACCTGTCCCAGCAGTTCATAAAACATTCATTAACATGGACATAAAAGAAATGTATATAGCTGAACTAGCTTTACATGGATACAAAAACTATAATCATGTAGTTTGCTACTGTTCTTTCTCTTCCATTCTGAATACACTCTGATAAACTAATTTAATCAAACATATTAATTTACCACAACAAACCAGCCTCTTTATTATCAGATATCAACAAACAAAAAGGTAACAAAATATAGAACAATTATCAAAAGATACTACATACCTCGAAACCAAGCACTGACAGCTTCTCTTCACTAACTGCTGGAATACAGCTTCTGTAAGTAATGTAAGCCTGTGGTCCATGCTCTTGTGTGGCTGAATCATCAAGTAAACTTCTATGCTTTACAGAAGTGCCGAGTTCTTCCGCATTATGCAATTCTGCATCGTTGTGATAGATCTCCAGAGTATATCGACTCTTTTGAGAACCTTTTGCTTTTTCATCCTTCGAACTACGTTTAGTTTCCACACATTTCAAAGGGATGCGATAGCCGGTCTCACTGCAGCGATATTTCTCATCCTTCTACAAGAGAAACAAATACTTACAACTAGTACAAGGCAAAGGGATCGCAAATATAAGCGAAGACACATGGAGACAAAAGAATATTCAATCTGCAAAGTGCAGAATACGAAAGCAACTTATCATATAGTCATTTGGTTACATCTTATGAGATCCAAAATTACCTTAATCATGGCAGTATAAGAATAAAATATTACCCATCTGGGCTCATTCAAACACCATATCAAACAAATACGGAAGTACTTCAGTTTCCATTCAGTATCAACCAAATCAATATATTTCATCCCTGTTCTTAACTTTTAGCATTTTCAACACAAATTGCAGAGCTAAACTAGACCAGACCATACTGTTCAAATTTTGTTCCTAAAAGCTCAAATCAAATCGAAGTAAGCTCAAACGACAATTGAATGCTCAAGATATTCTATGAAAGCCACAAACCATTCAGCACAAGCTGCATCTGAATCGAATTGAAAAAATAATCATTTGGGCAAAATGAAAAGAAACCTTCTCAGAGTAAAGGCAAGGAACGCAAGGACCAGCTGGAGAGCATTCGAAGGTAGTGTTACTTCCACGAGGGGTTTCTTGTAGACTCAGCAGCGCTCTGCGCCCAATCCCTTCGATTTCATCGCTTTGGATTCTGAATATCAAAACCAAACCAAAAAATTTCTAAATTCAACTGCACCTGATCACATAAATCAAATATTGACACGCATACATACATACATACATGCTTACACACATAAGTATATATTTATATATTCTAGTGTTAGGGCTTACGTGGCGTGGCCTACTGAGAGCAGAGCGAAGGTTACGAAGAAGAAAAGCAGGAGAAAGAGTGATGAATCTGAAGGCATAATTGCTCTCTCTTCGCCTCTACCTTTCTCTTCTCTTCTGCAAAATTAGGAGGAGTTTCATATTGTTTATTTATTTCACTGGAGTCCCTGATGTTCATGATATTATAAAACTGCCCCCGTATTTTACAGACTCACTTTTGGGCCACAAGAGTTGGGCTTTCCGTTCACCCCATATATCTAACTCCAGCCCATCCCACCATCCCATTTACGGGGAAGTCCTTTTTTTAAATCATGTGTTTTTTTTACTATATAAGCGATACTTTAAATTAATCTACGTTCTGACCAACCGGCCTAACCTTTAACAACTTAAATATGCTTTTGGCCTTTGCTGAGATGTCAATTTATACTGGCACATTTTTTTTTTTTTGAATGAGATCCAAGAGTGTCCACGGGGAGGAGTGACTAATCCCTTTCGCCGGGAGCCTCCAAAGGAGGTAAACAGCTGGCCACAAATGCGCTCTATTCCAGATCGGCGGGATCGAACCCCCAACCACGTGATTAAGGAATGAGGTGAGCTACCACCACACCACATCTCATGGTTTATGGCACATATTTAGATTGTAGCTAAAGGAGCTTTATTGATTGCATTGCAATCACGTAGTGGGTGAGCCAATTCAAATGTCACAGGGCTGGCTTACTCCATAAACCCAGTGGGGTTGGGGGTTGGGGATTGGGGACCATGTGGTCAAGCATACCCCCTAACCACTTCAACCAGGCACATAAAATCGCCAACATGTCGCAAAAAGACATTTCATACCGCCCCACATGGCAGTGTCTGTATGGGTCGGGTCAATTAAATTAAAGCCCCATCATATCATACGAAATGAACCCCACTGAAGCTCATAAATATTTGGGTTATATGATGACCCAGATGATGATGATGATTCTTAAATCTTTTTCAGCACAAAAGTTTTAATGCAATCACGAGTGGCCTTTTTACTTTTTTATTATTTATTATATGGTATGAAAAGAAGAAAAGAAAACGTCATTGAATACAAGACGTATATGATTTGTTTCATTGAATTCCATCCAGGCTTTATATGCTGCTGTGTGTGGAGTTGTTGAAATGAGAGGAGGGTGAAAATGTAAAGAAAAATACAAAACGGTCTTCACTCTAAATATAATAATTGACACTTGCAAAGTGGTTGGGCTACAATAATATATAGGATTAGGGTACCTATCAGAGATCGGATAATTAATTTGAAGGAAATGTTTGTCGTGGTGCCAAGTATGAGAAGGTGACTTTTTTGCTGGATTTGAATGCTTCCAATTATGAGAAGACAGAGGAGGCTGAGATGCATTCACACTGGCATTGCCTTTTGAAATCATGAGATCCATCAAAAAAGGTTTTCCAGATCTGTGACCAATCCAAACATGGATGACAAATTGGATTTACCAAATGCAGAACCTAATGAAGTTACTTAATTCAGAGAACTTCATCATCAAAACACCTAGCATTAAGAATCCATGCATGCATGATGAAATGGAAAAAAGGATGGAGAAACAGAAGTGTGCACAATTTTATCTGTTTCGAGCATTTTTTTATTGTGAAAGAGAAACTAAGCATGCCAACTAACACAAAGTGGCACTGCTGTTCTGAATGCATATTCGCTTAGCTTTCTAAAAGGAACAGATGAGGGAGCAATTTTATAACTGAAAACAGATATTTTCTGGATTACATAAACGTTACAATGCATAATGCTTCTTTATAATACAGAATGATTCAACAAATGAGCATTAGAACAGGGAAATCATGCCCAACCGACCGGAAACCATACCAATTGCAGAAAATGCCTCTCATAAGAATACAATGAAAGCATGCCCAAATGCTGCAGTATATTGCACTTTTAGTACTCTCCCTGCCTGAAAATCAAGATTCAGGAACCTGCTTGCCAAAGACCAATGGAAATTCATCATACTGTTCGAAGAAACCATGTTTCTCAGCAAAGACCTTCAATGACTCATAAACCTGATACATGGAAGGCCTGTCCTTTGGCCTAGCAACCACACAAGTACAAGCAACCCTCATGAACTGCAAAATTTCATCATCGTGACCTTTCCCTGCTAAGATATTGTCTATGGCATCCATGCTTCGACCAGCGTTTGATAAATGATTCACCCAATCCACCAAATTCCCCTTGAATCCTTCCACTGCATTACCAATTTCTAGAGGCTTCTGTCCAGTCACCAATTCCAGAAGAACCACCCCGAACCCATACACATCCCCTTTCAACGATGCCACCATTGTGCTCGAGTACTCAGGAGCCACATAACCAAACTCTCCCAAATCCCCATTCACAAACGAGCTATCATTGGAATCACGAGAAGCAACCAGCCTCGCCAGCCCAAAATCTGTTATACGAGCTTCAAAATCATAGTCAAGAAGAATCACATTCGAGCTAATGTTCTGGTGCATATAAGGCGGCTGACACGCATGGTGAAGCCAGGCAAGTCCTCTGGCTGCACCTACACCAATCCTTAGGCGTGTTGGCCAATCCAAAAAACCATACTGGCTGTTCACATTACCACTTCCGTGCAACTGAGAGTGCAATGTGCCATTGTACATGTGCTTATACACCAAAAGCTTCTCTTCCTCCACAACACAAAACCCCAACAAAGGCACCAAATTGGGATGCCTAAGCTGCCCCAACCTATTCATCTCCGACCTAAATTGCTTCTCACCAAGCTTACACGCATTAAGCCTCTTAATCGCCATTGCTGAACCATCAGGCAACACAGCCTTATATGAAACACCGGTTCTCGTGGAAATGAAAATGTGTTGGGGATCAAAAATGTTGGTGGCCGCCAACAGATCAGCCAAACGGACTTTCACAATGGGTTTTTGAAACAGAGACACCTGAACAGCCTTATGAGACCTCAACAACCCAACCCACCCACTCCCATACTTATCACCACCATCAAAGCTTCGCTTTTTCTGACTCGCCCTAACAAAGAACCACCACCAAATCCCCAAACCCAAGATCAAAGACCCAGCAGCACCAATTGCACCAGCGGCGATTATAATGCCGAGGCTTTTGCTGCTCAGTCCACCACATTTAGACCCAAGAGGCTTCCCGCACAGCCCACTGTTCCCATCAAAGTCATCCTTCTCAAATTTAGACAAGTCCGGAGGTATCGTACCAGAGAGACCATTATTAGCGACGGAGATTTTCTTCAACCTATCGAGCCGGCCAAGCTCATAGGGCAAAGAACCGGAGAGACGGTTATCGTTCAAAATGAGAGTGTTGAGGAACTTACAGTTCACAATCTCCGGAGGGATGGAACCGGAGAAGTGGTTGTTAGAGAGATCTAGGGTTACGAGATAAGGGAGCCAATTGCAGATTTGGGGAGGGATGGAACCGGAGAGAGCGTTACCGGAGAGATCCAGGCTCTGGAGGCTATGGCAGAACTTGAGAGACTCAGGGAGCTCACCGGCGAGCTCCATTGAAGGAAGCTGGAGGCTGATGAGTCGATTCTCCTTCTCATTCCAGCACGACACTCCGACCAGCTTGCAGATGGAGGCCACCGACCTGTTGCCCAAGTCCCATTGGCTCAGCCTCCCTTGTGGGTCTGTGAGTGAGGTCTTGACCCCCTCAAGGCAAGTGAGGTCGTCTTCAATGGAGTAGCAGAGGAGGGAGTTGCATAGCGCCAGTGCGACAATGCCCAAAAAGATCTTCATTTTTTGGGTTTTTCTCGTTTTTTTTTTTCTTTCTGGATGTGGGAATTAGGGCAGCGAAGAGCTTGGGTGTTGTGGTGGAGATGATGGCGATGGTGGAGGTTGAGGAAGATGGGAAATGGAACAGGCCATTTGACTGTGGTTTTCAGTCTACAGAGGAGAGGACCAGTTCTTGGAGTTTTGACTGCTACCACCTGATATTTGGGCTTTTTATGGGGCTTACGGCGTCGTTTTGTCCGTGACGTGGCTTAAATGGGAGGCCAACTAATTAATTTAGAGACGCTAATCTAATTAATTACTTAATTAATGATGTTTAAGCTTGGGTTTAAGTTGAGTGGAGTAGAGACAAACAAGTACTAAAAGCTCCAGTTTTTAAAGAGTAGTTTGATTAATAAGCTCTAAATCCACCCACTCATCATCGCTTATCATTTGTTTGGAATATCTTTGTCATCCTTTTTTAAGGTAAAATTATACTTTTCACTGATTTTCCCTTTTCTTAATTATTAGGGTTAATCATTTTATTAGTCCTTGAACTTAGACACGATTTGCATTTGAGTCCTTTAATTTCCAAAATCGTTCTCGTGATCTTTTAACTTCACTTTCGTTAGGACAAATGATTCTGTCATTAATTTTGTTAACTTTTTCTGTTAAATAGTATTTTTATATTAAAACAAAAAAAATTTGAATAAAAAATTATTTCTTTAAAATAATAATAATAAATCAAGTTTGGAGAGAGTAAAAATCGGGATAGAGGGGGAGAGAGTTTAATTTTAATTTTGTATTCATATTTTAATCAATTTAATACAAAAATATCATTTTGCCTTTACATTTAACATAAAAGTTAACAAACCTGATAGGAGGACCATTTGTCTTAACGAAACTGAAGTAGAAGGACCACGAGAACGATTTTGAAAATTAGGTGACTCAAATGCAAATTGGGTTCAAGTTAGAGACTAATAAAACAATTAATCCTAATTATTATTATGATCTTAGTTTAGGGTGGGCTTTAACGGCTTGCTGTTGGGCCCCACACTTGGGTTAGGCCATCACTCTCTCTCACGTTGACTTTGGGGATGGATTAGGGCTTTTTCCTTGAATGCTAGTTTATTGGGCCTATATCGGCACCTTTTTTATTAGGCTAAATTTGACAAGTATGAAATAATTGGAGAATCTCTTTTTGTTTTTGTTTTTGTTTTTGTTTTTAAATTCAACAATAGTAGTTTATTATATTTAAAATCCGAATTTACTTTAGTAAATTAAAGATTGAGTACTACTAGACCAAACGATCATTGACATAATGTGATTTACGAACTTTTCGGTTTAGGTTAGAGATATTAACAGTTGATTGTGTACATGCTCATGTTTATGAGTAAGTGCCTAAGAGACTAGTGAAAAAGAGGAAATTATAGTAAAACCTTAAATAATAAATTTTATGAATTAAGTTATCTCCAAAACATAACCCCATCGCACAAAATACAAAAAAAATGCAGGAATCAAATCATAAAGCAGCCAAAGAGAATGAAAGCTAGAGGAAATACTGACGACCAATCAATACAAAAATAAAGACCAAAATGAAAGAAAGAAAGATGAAGTAAAAGGGAAAAGGAGAAAGAAAAAAGGAAAAACTATAGAAGAAAGAAAAAATACTAAGTTAAAGTGAAGGGCATCATAAAAGAAACCCAAGAAACAAAATAACACATAACAAAGCATTTGTGCTTAAAGGAGGAGGCAGCGACCCGGGGCCTTAGCGGCCCGCCGTAAGAGACCGAATTCCCAAGAAACAATAGCAACTTCTGCCCCGTGCTTGAAAACGAAATTGAAGATAAAAAGGAGGATGTAGCAGAAAAGAAGATAAAATGATTCTTCAATGCTTAGTAAATTTTTATAGGGGTAGGCTAAATTTTTTTTTTTTATAGAGGAGATATATTATAAGCCTTTTTTCTCTTGAAACAAAAATGTAAATAAAATTTTTATAAATCAAACAAAGCCACATTACGGCAAATATAACACAAAGAAGTACAAAATATAACTAAATATAAAATCAAACACATTGTTCAACTACTTGAGATCTGAGTTGAGTAAGTTCCTCAGGAA
This sequence comes from Prunus fruticosa, assembly GCA_018703695.1. Lineage (NCBI taxonomy): Eukaryota > Viridiplantae > Streptophyta > Magnoliopsida > Rosales > Rosaceae > Prunus > Prunus fruticosa. The sequence continues at coordinate 39,948,114 of CM031917.1, read as the reverse complement.
TTGAAGTATCAACATCAGAATGCAGAAGGTGTATCCTTGTTATCGTTACCCTTTTTTTGAAGAATAGTTTTTATTCTCTTTCTCGGTCTATTATCATCATCTAACATGATATCCTAACAAGAAATACTAGACAACAAAAATCATATATACTAATTAATAATTCAAGTTGCAAAAATAAAACATATATAACAATCCCCAAAAGTTTTCGCCCAAACCCTAAATCATAAAAACTTAACAACAACAATTAAAATTGGAAATTTAATATATAAAAAAAGATAAAAACTTAATTACCAAGATTGAAGAACATATTGAAGATAGGTTGGTACAATTTTTTAGAGGGGAAGAGTTATTTCTTCTAGGCTCTAAAGGTTCAAATATGATATTTTGGGTGGCTAGAAGAAAATTTATGATGTTTGCTTCTAATCAAATTTATATAGGTTATAGATTACATGTATACTATTTCCTATATGCTTCAAGAGTTGGCTTATTTCTATATAGAGAGCTAAGCTTATTTTAAATAGAGGGCTAGACTATTATTTACTTTACCTATATTTGACTTAAACCACTAAAACTAAAACAACAACAAAATAAAAAAATAAAAAATCAGCACTAGGCTGGAGCCCACTCCAGCCCAAGTGTACATCCACCCCATGAAAGAGAATTGAAGGCATTACATCAGATAACACATAGATTATGAAATGAGGCAAATGCCGTTGATTTGAAATGTGAACACAACCAAACTGCACAGAAAGACTTGGATCTTAGGCACTAGACGTCGACAACCAGCTCATTAGAAAGAAAAACAATTGTCTTTTTGAGGGACCAAAAGATATATATGTTTGTATTTGCGGTGGCGATAGAAGAACCAATCCAAATGATAAGAAAGCAATGGCTCTTGAAAATGGAAAAAATAGAGAATCATGACCAAATTTTCTTTTATTAAACTCCTACTAAAGTAGCAAAGGACTTAATAGTATAGTAGTTTGGAGTAATTGCTCTCTCATATAAGTTTCTGGGTTAAAGCCCATCATCTATTCTGTGTTGTGTGTGTCTAATATATTATCGCCCCTCAATAGGAAACGTCCTTAAAAATAAATTAAATTAATTTTTTTTTTTTATATATATAAAAAAAACCTTCTACTAAAGTATAAGTACAAGCATTTGATACAGATTAAGACACAGCACACACACACACACTCATAAAATGTCAGAATCTGGTTCTCCTTTGCCACCTTTTTCGAAGGATATTCAAAATGGAAATAAAGTATTGATAATCCAGTCTTCTTTCCTTCTCATTGCAATACAAATAAATAGTGTCCATCATCATCTAGTTTGATCAGGAACCCCACAGAAGAGAACAGAAGAGAACAATTTGACTTTACTTCCTTTTTTCTTTTTTACAATTACGTTTCCGTTATATTTATTTTGTTTATACATATGGAGTATCGATTATAAGCTGATCATCATAAGTTCATAACCATTTAAAAACCCTATATTTCGTTGTTTTTTCTTTGCTGCAATTTCAGCTTAGGAAAACGAAGTAGCTCATCGATCAGGAAGCCATGAAACACAAGGGTGGACAACGCAATAAGAAGAAATGTATGTCTCTATGTGAGAAATCAATGGTGTTGGTGGCAAACATCATCAAACTTTCATCTCTGTCTCTGGCTAACATCAGTTTTGGAGCAACGTCGTCCATCAGATCACTTGAGCCTGCTCATGATTGTAAAATGACCAAAGTAGACGTCCCGCATCGTCAAAATTCCAGCCCAAAAAGGGCACAGGAGCCAGAAAACGAATCGAAGCCCTTCTCCGTGGTGATGCAAGTACCAATTACAGAGGATCAATTGTCATCGTCATCCTATGCGAGTAAGAAGAAGAAGAATAGTAAGGGTGAATCTCCTGAGGCAGATGTGGATGGGAAAGCTGAAGATTTTATCAGAAGGATACGTGACAAAATTCACAAGAACCAAAACGATCAGCAGCACGTATTGGGATAAAGTAAGAACGTCCTCTTGCATGCATCAATTTGTTAATTCTGATGTCTTATATTTAACCAAAGTTCTTTGAATCTGAACTCGACTCCGTGGATTCAATCGGTGTGTGTTTTGCCACATACTAAATTTATCATAATTTAGTAGTACATACATCCCACACTGTTTTTATATTATTGGAAAATAATGCTTGCCGATTGATTGATTTGAGAGATTATCCTCAATAATCATAAGGATTTGTATCCGAAAGGGACGTAATATATTATAATACTAATAAACAATTAGTCCACCGTCACCTATTTAGTATTTGAGGTCATATTACGGAGATCGTATTTTATATACTACTTTTTAACCCACCAATACACAAGTGGTATATAAAATATGATTTTCGTAACATTTTCCTAGTATTTCTCGTGCGCACTTAAGTTGCTTATCGATTTTATTGTATTATATGGAACAAGATTCAATCTTGAATGATTTCTAGTGCTAGCTAGTTTTCAAAGAAACACAAGGACGAGAAAATATATGTATACACATATAAATATTATAAGTTGTACATAAAGAGATCGAATATTGAGATATTTTTTGGTGCTAGTTGAAACTGCAAGCAAAAGGTCCAGGGGAAGAGGACCAAATAACAATGCGCACCTGGTGCTCTTTATCATTCCACCACAAAAGGAAGCGGACAAAATTAAAACAAGAATCCCCACACAGAGAGCGGTCTGAGATCGACATCCCATCTTGTCCTAATTATAATATAACTCTTTCTAAATTAAACCCAACCCAATCCCTATACAAAAAAGAAATTAATCACCTAAATCACCTAGCTAGCTACATAAACCTAACTCCCTTTTAGAGTAGTCTAATTACTCCATCCAAATCCACTTTTATCTTATCGATCTAATTAATTAGGATTTAGGCCCACCAATAATTAGTCTTCATTTCCCATCGTGCTGCTTGCTAGGCTAGCTTTACTATAGCCGGCCGTCTATATATATATATATATAACACACACGTACGACATACATCCACATCAGCTTGTTCATTACTTAATTAAGCCACACTGATGATGCTATCTGAGCCACTGGACATGCCCTGAAACGCAGACGAGTGAGGCGACGTCGTATTAGGTGACTGCTCCTCGGACGACGTCGTTGCGAGCTTCAGCGACAAAGGCGATGGATCCCTTGTGGGTGGCGGCGTGTACTTGTTATTCAAATTAAGACCGGCCATTTTGGAAGATGGGGGAGGGAGCACCGGATGAAGTGGAATCGGACGGATGAGCTTAGCCGACAACGTAGTTGGTGCTCCTTTTGCCTGCTGCGTCACGTCGTTCTGTAAATTCAAATTTGGTCCTATTGATGACGTCAGATTGTCCACTGATGAGGTTTCACCAGAGACGGGTAGGACCCCCGGAGACAGCGCCACCGGAAAAGTCGAAACTGGAAACCCTCCAAGAATGTGGCGACCCAAATTAATTTGGGGCTGTGGCTGTTGTGGACAGGGCAACGCTGTTGCTGTCTCTTGGTGCTGCTGCTGGCCTATGTCTTCATTCATCAGCTGCAACCATTCAAAATACGTACACACATTTAATATACAAACTCATGAATAACAATGAAATGTGTAAAAGTATTCTTCTCATGTGAAATTGGTATTGCTAGCTAGCTAGATAATGATATATTGTCTGCTGCTCGACGGCCGATTGTGATTCTGGACCACATTTTGACCAAAAAACTATTCTTATCATTAACATTTATTTCTTTGTAAAAGCAAAATGAAGAATTAATTGACGCACAAAAGACAAATAATACTCAAAGCATCAAGGCATGAACTAAGATGCTGGAAATATTAATCAATGATTCCCTTAATTAATTAAAAATAATGAAAGTACATACGGGGGTATCAGTGGTGATGTCGAAAAGACTGGATCTGCGGCGTCTTCGGTTGTGGTTGCTGCGCCTGAGGAAGTATTTCTGAGCATGACTAGCCACCTGAGTCGGAGTCCGAGTCTTCACGAAGTTTCTAGAGATCCCCCTCCAATCTCCTTTCCCCACCTTCTGCAAACCCAACAAGAACAGCCTGTGCTCCTCCTCCGTCCACGCAACACCTTAAACCAAAACAAAACAAAAAATGATTAACAAATTAATCCCAAAAATAAATAAAAAAGTAATCAGTATAAACCCAGATCAGGATAAAACAAAGGCAATACCTCTCTTGCGCTCGCGGCGGTGGCCAGAGGCGTGTACGACGTCGTCTGAGGCGTAGCCGGCGTCGCCGTTTGAGTCGGCCTGCAGGGTCTGCTCATACTGTGAGAGATTGTTCATGCTGGCGCTCTTCCTGAACGCGTTTCCCTCCGTGACTCTCACGCCGAATAGCATGATGCCGTTTTCAGCCGAGGCTGCGCCACCGCCTCCGCCGCTGGCTTCCGTGCATGTGCGCGAGTTGTGGCCGTTGTTCCCACACTGAGAGCACGTGCGAGACATGATCTCCTTCTACGACGTCGTACTCACTTACACGTTGTTGTTGGTGTTCAGCTTATGGAGAGACGACGACGGCTAAAACAAATTTAAGAGAAATTTAAAAAGTCATGCAAGAAAGAAAGGTTATGGGGGAAAAAGGTAGGAAATTGGTTTGTCTAATGAAAGAGAAAAAAGAGGTCTGCGTTGGCTCATATATACTTGCAAGTTGGAGCTGTAAAATAATACTATCTTAGGGTTTCTATGTGCTCCCTTGTGTTTATTCTATCTGTAACAATCTGGACCGTAGAACTCCAGGAAATATTACAGTGCTTCGCATTAATGCATCTGTAGCTCGCATTGCTTTATAGCTTCTTTAAATCGTGAATCAGGGCCGTTGAATTTGGGTAGACAATGTCGATACAACCAAGCCTCCGTGTCATAGTAATGTCCTACAACGGGCCAGGTGTTTTCTGGATTAGCTTTATCCTGTGCGCCATCCATAGGATAAAATTTTAAAAATTATCTCCACCGTTTATCATTTAGCGAATCACACTGTCTCTAGTTATTTGGAGGGTTTGGTAGGGATTTTTCCTTAATTATTTATTTCCCTTAATTAGTGTACCTAAAAGATTGATGATTATGAGGGTGATGATTTTACATATTTTTAGATAATTGCTATAACTTATTAAGCAATTTGACACGCTAAGTATACCGTCATGCTAAATTAAATTATTATAATTTGATAACATAACATGTTGTATTATTCAAAATTTTACGTTATCGTATATATCTAATAACAATGGTATTCCAATACCAAAGTACGGTATGTGGTCTTCTTATTATAATTTAGATGTAACCCTAATTTTATATCATCCATCCTTCCCACAAGAAAGCATTATTTTTAATGAAGGCTATGGTAGACATTTTTTTGCATTAAAATAATTGGAGATGAAAAAATATAGATAATAGAAAAAGCGATGGTGGAGGAACAAAGTATTTTGTGCACCGTCAACTGGGCATATTCGCTGGCTCTTTGAGAAAGACATCGTTGTCTCAATGCTTCTCGTTAATTAATTAAATCTAATCGCTGATTGGATGGAAGTACATAGTCTAGTCTCTTGGTGTTGGTGGTGGTGGAGGATGTGGTTGTGGATGTGACGATAAGTAAAGATTGGGCCCCACCCATCAATTACACAACCTCTCTCTTTACCTATACCTTTCTTTGTGGCTCTATGCACCCATTTGCCTTTCGTGGTGGATTGATGCCTTTTAACTTTCCTCGCTCCTTTTCTTTTCTCTTTATTTCTTCTTCCTACCTTTTTCCTAGCTTTGTGTGTTGGTGAACAAAAATGTGTGTGAAACGGAAATACATTTCAATTAATTACAGAATGTCTCGTAAAAAAATTAACGTGCTTAGCATATTATGATTAGCTAAAATAATAAACAGTGTTATTCAGATTTCACACGAGTATTTCTCGTGAAATAATTTTATCCCGTTTCATGTGTCTCGTACTCTCGAGGGAGACTCCTAAAGTGACAAAGTTTGTCCACCATAAACTCTCACAGCCAATGAGGTGAAGCCACATAAGTGGTTGTGTAGAAACAGGCACTACATGCTGTGTTGTAAAGCAGCAGAGGGGTCATGTCAGCTTATAGGCGCTCTTTGGAAGCACGTGGTCCTCACTTATTGGTTCATTTGATCCTTTTCTTTTTCTTCTTTTTTTTTTTAATGAAGGTTTTCTTTTTCTTCTTCACTGTTGACATTGAGGCGTGTTTTGTGTTGTGTCCAAAAACCGTTGTTTTCTTCTGCAAATTTTCTGTAGTGACTTCCCATGCAGATGCAGTTAATGGAACCGTGGCGGCTAATCTGACTTTCATTTTTCAACTCCCAGTTTCTCCAACTGTTAACCTATTGTCCTGTCTTCTTCTTCCTCTTTAATTATTCAGTTTCCCTTAAACTACAAACTCCATTTAATTATTTGGCTAATCTAATGTTTTATAAGTTTAGCCTCAATTATTAAATCATAGAAAAAGACTACATAATATATATATATATATATATGCGATTTACTCTACGAAATCAGTAGGGTTATAAAATTATATCTAGTTTGGAAAATAAGTACTGGCTATAGTGGTAGGTTTATAACATTATTCAAAATGAGTTTATCATAATCCGAGGAGAGAGGTACACAATTCAAACCATCATGAAAGAAGAATGAAGATGCATAATTATTATATGAAGACTATTATTTAAAAGAGTTTTCTGCCGTCCAATCTGTTGACTCCATGTACGTTGTTGACATATAAAATTTCTGCTTTTCACATGACAAACCTTTTGATCTCACGTATATCACATGATGGAATAAAAATAGGCAGAAATAATATTGGAGCTTCCAACATTGAGAAGCATGGCAAAACACTAGGCAAGAAACATGCAGCTATAATATCTCCACGACTCTCGGATTTATTTAGCCTATCTTATAGATAATTCCCGCTTTATGACGGTGAGGTGGGGGAGGAAAAGAAGACGCAATTTAAAGGATTTTGATATATTTGTCACGGTCTTTTAAATAAATCACACATAATTATGTGAAAAAACTACAATAACATATTCAACACGGGACAACCTTAGTTAGGGTAAGATTTTCTGAGAGCAAAGTATGATATATTCGTACTGTTGTAGGGTAAGCAAAGCAATGGTCATTATCACACAAAGACAAGGTGCCATCTCTTATCCACGTCGGGATAAGTTTCTGACCTTCACTGGCCATTCAATCAAATTGATTGGTGCGTTTGGTATCGTCAATTTGAGAGAGTATTAGGACAATATGTCTTGAGATTGGTTAACAACAAGCCACTCCAACCAATCAACGGCAGCGACGTATTAGTTTGACCAAAAACAAGATTGGATCATCGGTCAAACAACGCTTCTTTTTTATTTGTAATTGCATTTTTTATCCATGTAACCCGCATTGTAGCACAAATAATTAAGATTTTAATTTCCCTCACTTAAGCAGTCGCTATCAATTTATGAACTCAAAACATACAAATTTCATTATAATTTAGCCTTAAAATTCCTCATCAAATATGTTATTACACGCATCATTGCCGTTCATTCAAGTGATAGTACTAATGGGCAGGGTTGATGCCCGGCAGTCTGCAACATCATGTTGGACGTAGACCCTACAAAGTTATGAGAATAATATATAAACAGAGTTGATTATAGGACCATGTCTTTTGTCTTCTTCTTCTTATGTCCGCGGAACCGACCTCTGATATTTAAACTTGACCAAAAACTTCGATCGACTTGGAGTGTCTATGGCTCTGAATTTGCAATTATGAGGATATAATAGGCCAATTATATGCCTCCAGCATATACACTACATCCAAGCTACAAGATAACAACTGGGTTCATGCATTGATGGATAAAGAGATGGCATCTGTAAAATGAAAAGTTAATACAGTAATGGGGAGCAGTGTCTTAAATATCGATATTATCGGCTCGTTTTTTTAATAGAGATATTTTAGCATATACTCACTTAAATATCGTCAATATATTGATATTTTCATCGATATTATAGCGATAATGTTGGAGGCAATAATATCCTACTCATTCATTCTTTATGAAACTGAAAAATAAATGAAAATGGTTGAGAAATGGCGCTTTTGCGCTCAAGGGAATTCGAGCCCCTCTCTTGCCCACCAACCTTCCGAGCCTTATCCAACACGCTGTTGACGATTTTGTTAATAGAGCTATGACGTGTAATATATATATGGTCTTTAAAATTTCTGCAAACTAATATTATCTAGGATAAATTTCCATTAAAAAAAAAATCCCTAATGATATTTAGGCATATGTTTAATGTTATTTATTATTTTATTATGGAATTGTTTTTTTTTTTTGGTTATATAGTATAGAGTTGTATTATTATTCACTATTGAGTTTTAATATTGTTCATTATATGTGATACTAAGTTTCAACTTTAATAGGAATTCTTTCTATGCGATACTAAATTACTCATATATTTTATTTTTGTTTTTTTTTGTCAAACTCATATATCTTATAATATGTAATATATTGTAGTAAATTATTATAACTACAAAATTATGATGTGTTTAATTTTCTTTCACTAATTACTACATATTTTCTAAAGAGGTATTTTTATCAGGTCGCTACATAATCAACTTAAATCACTCAAACCCATCATGCCATGCATTTTATTCCAATTTTTTGTGATAAAATAATAGACAATGGACTAAATAAACATCCTCTAAAGTTTCAATAAAAATTTTCAAGTTTTTCTCACAATTTCCGTGATTTTTATTCATTTTTTATCGATATCAATATTTTCTCTATATTTCCATCGATATATCCGTGTTTTTTTAGACCACCGATATTTCCGAAACTCTCGATATTTTAGACCTTGATGGGGAGATATCCTAGTTATCGTACGTGGTCTTTTTGGGCTATCTTATATCTAATGAAGCGTTCTTTTTCTTTTTTCTTTCTTTTTTTACAAAATGATATACTACTCTAATGTATAGGAAGATGGATTGACGCAAAGAAATGGGTACATTGTCTTAGACAACTAACCTAACTCTCATATCTCTATTTAATGAAGCCTATTCACTTCTATTCATTTTTTTGGGTCAGTGGGGCTAGAGCCCAAAACAACACTAAAAGGTCACTCTTATCTTCATCAAGATTAGAATACTTTTCATCTGATTAGGAGGAGTAGAAAACTCATGGTAGCCCAAATCCTTCTGGTGCCCCAACTTAGCTAAAAAATCAGCAACACAATTGGTCTCTCTATAAGCATGAGTAATAATGCAATCCCATAGTCTCTTCCACAGCTCTTTACATCAAAATAGCATAACATACATAGGATGAAAAATTATGTGTTGGGTATTTCTCAAAACTTATTATGTATAGGAAGAATGAATTATCTAGTATTAACATATCTCATATTAAATTAGCGGAAACAAAATCAAAAAAACTAGAAACTCATACAAGTCCTATTAGTCCCAATCTTTTTAGGTTGAGCAAAAATTGCACATTTGACTCTTTAATCTATTTTTAAAGAAAATGATGAAAGATGGTTACCCTTGGAGTGAATCTTGAAACCTATTAAGGTGTTCAAGTAATGGACTTGATCTCTTGCTCACCATGGCTATTGAAATACGTGAAAGAAATATTGTGGGAATAGTGTTATGTAGAGATTTCTAAAAACTATACAACCAAACTTTGAGAGTATAAATTACCTAGCATGCCATATTTAATATAAAATCAAAGTAAGAGCGGAAGCATTCACTACTACAAAAATTGAAATAGACGACGGGAAAACACCGTTGTCTTTTTCTTTTTCAAACCGTCGTAAATCGACCGTCATCTTTTTGAATGTCAAACTACGGCGGTAATTAACCGTCATCTTTATATATAATAGACGACGGTTCTGTTAAAAACCGTCGTCTATTATATGTAAAGAAGTTGTTTATTATATCCAAAACGTCGGCTTTGTTTTAAAACCGTCATCTATTAAATGTAAAGACAACGGTTTCTTGAAATATTGTCGTTTATTAACTATAAGACGACGGTTATTAACTACAAACTGACGTAATTTTACATTTTAGTTTTTTTTTTCTTGTTTCAAATGGTATCAGAAATATATACTCAAATATGCTATTACCCACGCCATACATATATATACTCAAAAATTGTTTCTTTCATAAACAGAATATCAAGAGTACAATAGAACAAAATAATATCTAAAAAATGAAAGTACTGTAAGGCCGCTAGCTGCAAGCTGCAAGCCTAATTACAATAATACCCCAAAATTCCTATACCTAATTATCCTTCAAGTCAAGTTCTCCACATGTATACAGAGCTATACATTCATCATCACCAATTTTCCTTTGCATTTCTTCAACTTTTACCACTAGGAGTAGCTTCTTTAGAACCACTTCCATGGCCTAGGAAACTGCTTAACAAGCCAAAATAATGTAATAATGAGATATACTAAATAAAAAAAACATATGAACTAGAATTTCTGAACAAAATAAAAGCAAAAAGGTTATAAAAAAATGCAACCACTGAACTATATACAGCTTAAATCAAGTCAAATCCAACCACAAAAAATACATCAATACGCACTGAAATTAAATAACAAACAAATCGTAGCCCTATATCTCAAACAAACAACCATCATAAACAAGAAAAAATAAGAATTGAAATCAAATCAGAAGAATCCTAAGCTAACCCTAGAAAAGTAGCTTCGTACCTTTCTGGTCAACGATGAAGAAAATCTAATCTAAAGCTCATAAAATGGAAGATGAGAATCCATTTGGGGGCTTAAAAATGGTCGCGATGAGGAAGGGAGATGGCGAACGGGGCGAGCTATATGGACTGAATGGTGTGATGGAGATGGCGATCTTGGCGAACTTGGTGTCCTAAACATCGTGACGAAGATGGCGATCTCAGCTAGTTCGGTGGACAGTGAGAGGGAGATGTGCTTCATCGATGTGTGAGAGAGGGTTTTTCTGAAAGGTTCATGAGAGAATTTAAGATAATACAGTGTTTGAGCGAGCGAGGGTGTTTTAGAGACCTCAGGAGGGTTTCAAGGAGGAAGAGATAAGGTTTAAGAGACTGGGGAAAATCTAAAAATTTGTTGAGCGCGAATTCACTTAAGCGGCCTTTTTTAGCGTGTTTTAAAAGACGATGCTTATTAATGAGAGATAAGGTTTTCAAAGACAGGGGAAATTTTGAAAATTTGTTGAGTGCGAATTCACTTAAGCGGCCTTTTTTTAGCGTGTTTTAAAAAACGACGTTTTTTTTTAAAAAACCGTCATCTTTACATATAATAGACGACCCTTTTTTAAAAAAAACCGTCGTCTTTACATATAATAGACGACATTTTTTAAAAAAAAACTATCATCTATACATATAATAGACGACCTTTTTTTTTAAAAAAAAATGTCATCTTTACTTCATAATAGACGACCCTTTTTTAAAAAAAACATCATCTATTAGATATAATAGACGACCCTTTTTTAAAAAAAAAAAAACCGTCATCTTTACTTCATAATAGACGACCTTTTTTTTTTTTTTTTAAAACGTCATCTATTAGATATAATAGATTACCATTTTTTAAAAAAAAACCGTCGTCTTTACATATAATAGACGACTTTTTAAAAACAAATCGACATCTTTACATATAATAGACGACATTTTTTTAAAAAACCGTCATCTTTACATATAATAGACGAACCTTTTTAAAAAAAAACTGTCATCTTTACTTCACAATAGACGACTCTTTTTTAAAAAAACCGTCATCTATTACATATAATAGACGACCCTTTTTTAAAAAAAACCGTCGTCTTTACATATAATAGACGACCTTTTTTAAAAAAAACCGTCATGTTTACTTCATAATAGAAGACCCCTTTTAAAAAAAACCGACATCTATTACATATAATAGACGACCCTTTTTTTTTAACCGTCATCTTTACTTCATAATAGACGACGGTTTTTTTTTAAAAAACCGTCATCTTTACATATAATAGACGACAGTTCTTTCAAAACAACCATGTCTTTACCAAAAAAAGGACACTTGTTTTTTAAAAGACGACGTCTGTCATACATGCTGTCGTTGTTTTTTGGTCAGATTTTAACTCTGAAGAAAACCTTTTTAATAAGACGACGCTTTTTTATTCGTGTGCGTCGTTATAAAAAAATATACAACAGGTACCTCTGTTTTTTAGTTGTTTAAGTCACTTATCCATGACGGTTTTTTGTTACCGTCGTCTTTTTAAAAACAACGACGATTTTTTATTTTACCGTCGTCTTTTTCACTTTTTGTAGTAGTGATTAATAAGTTAGGGATTCATGCAAGTCTCATTTGGTCCCAATCTTTATAAGTCTATCAAAGTGTGCACCAAAGACTCTAAATCTTATTTGAGAGAAAAATAAGATGTTCATACCTTTAGAGCGAATCTTGAAACTAAGAATAGTGTTCAAGTAGAGGGAGTGGTCCCTTTATTGTTGTCTCTCCCTTTAATGTTGATTCTCCACCTTGTAGCTCTCCAAATAGGTACAAAGATATATATGCACCTCCCTAAAGTTCTTCACCAAGGATTGAATGAGATAAGAGAATGAGTAGACAACAAGTGAAGAGTGGTGCTAGCACCTTCACTTAATGTGATAGATGCAAGAGGTTAGGGAGAGAGAGCTTGATGTTTTCTCTCTTCCAATTTCACCAACTTGAAAAAACCTATGATGATAGGATTCTATAGCTACACACTTATAAGATCAAAAATGTCACAAGAGTGACAAAATTGCCCTCAAGCCCTAGTGTAGCCACACCCCCCCTTTTGTATGCCATATCTTTTTCTATTTTGGTCCAACACATTAATCCTATAATGTGTCACATATATGCCTAAGTCCATATGGTCAAATCCCTTTTGAATTTCCAAGTCATATGGGACCTTTAATTAAAGTTTTATAACTTTAATTGAATAATAAAATTAATCTAATCAATTTAATTACTCTAGTGACTTGACTAATTCAATCACTCACTTGTCTAACAAGTGTTGGTCCCAGTCATCCTTAGTTGACCGTGTCAAGTGTCGGGTCAATTGTTTGACCTTTGACTTTCACATTGACTTTGACCAAGTCCCAAAATCATTCATTCTCTTCATAATTTCCCAATCGATTCCTTTTCGGTGTGCAATCTTATAGGTTCTAATTAGTGAGGTAGTGTGTATGAATGATTTACTCTAAATCAAGTGTGAATTATATTCCTTCATACAATTTTCCCTATTGGCGAAGGCTAATTATAATTAGTCTTTATAGGGCTTCCACAAGCCATAAGTGACACTTAGCAGGTATGTCATGGCTACCCAAGCTAAAAAGAATTCATTTAGAGAATCTAGTTTGTTTGTGTTTGTGATTACAATGCAATTCGATCATTCTCTAATTCAATACTCTATGTCATATTCTCGGGATATGGTAAAATTGTGTGAAAATCCTTAATATGACATTTCTAGATTATATGGTTCAATTTGATGAAATTGCAAACGTTCTTGTTTCAATTTCCATCCAATACTTTGGCCAAAGATTCACGAATCATATTTTTAGAGTATTCTCTCTTCTTACAAAAAGCAAAAATTCCTTGTTGTACATTCACATGTCTCTACGTACATCCTGAGAATCTTGAGGAACACCTTTAAGTCACATCATTTTGATACGACCGTATAGTGCTCTCAAAGAGAAACAACATATACACAAGACAACTGTGATGTCTCATGTCTAAGGATTGATTTACATTATCACAACTTAGAATTCCTTGTTTTACACTTGTGAATAAGACTTCCTGTAAGATCCCACATTGACCAACGAAGAAGGGGTGATGTGCCTTATATGTGCACACCTGCATCCATTTAGCACGAGGCCTTTTGGGAGCTCACTGGTTTCGAAGTCATGGGAACTCCAAAGTTAAGCAAGTTGGGCGCCAGAGCAATCCCAGGATGGGTGACCCACTGGGAAGTTGGTAGTGAGCTCCCAGAAACAAAACCGTGAGGGCCAGAGAGGGGGGGCCCAAAACGGACAATATCGTGCTACGGCGGAGCCAATCCGGGATGTGACAATTTGGTATCATAGCCACTCTGCCTTGTGGTGCGAGTGTGCCGACGAGGACGTAGGGCCCATAAGGGGGGGTGGATTGTAAGATCCCACATTGACCAACAGAGAGAGGGGTGATGTGCCTTATATGTGCACACCCGCATCCATCTAGCACGAGGCCTTTTGGGAGCTCACTGGCTTTGGAGTCATGGGAACTCCGAAGTTAAGCGAGTTGAGGGGCAGAGCAATCCCAGGATGGGTGGCCCACTGGGAAGTTGGTAGTGAGCTCCAGAAACAAAACCATGAGGGCTAGAGAGGGGGTCCAAAGCGGACAATATCGTGTTATAGCGGAGCTGATCTGGGATGTGACACTTCCATACAAGAATTCTAGAGTTGATCGCGTTCAGTGGACTCCATCTTCTATAGAGCACCTACACATCTATCTTGATGTCTCTACACGAATGACTTGAGACTAGTCATCCTCTCAATTGAGCAGACATAATGTGTACTAGTCTTTGCGGGTCAACATTGTCCAATTGGTGATCTTATGACCAGGAACATTTTAGGATATGATATTCATATTATGGAAAGGTCTCGTTCATCTAACTTCTTTAGACTGCTTTCCATTTATATTTTAATCCATGGACTTGTTACTTTATCTACGTTATGTATCTAAAGCAACATTCTTGCCCTTTTGATCATTATTTATTATTTCCTTAGAGCAACTCCACTGAGGCCCCCTTGCCTCGGGCTGGGGGAGGTTTTAGCAAAAATGGGTTTCCAGCGGTGAGCCCAAGCAAAGGCTGGAGTGGGTCCCAGGCAACTCAGGCTGGCCCGAAGGCCAGTTCAGCCCGTGGTCCAAAATGCAGGCTGTGCTACAATGCCCCCCGTGCTCCAGTACCGTTCATGTGATTTTTTTTTCTGTTGCCACATGGCGTCGTCTGAGCTCTCAAACTCTTTTTTCCTCCAATCCAACAGCAGCCAATTTTTTTGCAATAAAATATTAGAAAAAATTCAGAAATTTTTTTAAAACATACCCAAAAATTAATGAATTTTTTTCTATAAATACCAGCCAATTTTTTTTTAAAAATTTATCTAAAATTTGAAATTGAAAATTTTATCCGATTATGAGATATGAATAGTATTGACACGTAGGAACCCAAAAATCTTATCCGAAAATATTATCCAAATTAATTATTGAGGTAAAAAAAGTTGTGAAAAAAATATTAAAAAATGAATAGTAATTGCCCTTTGCCATGGCAACGGGTGGAAACACAAAATATACTATTTGCAAGGGCAACCACTATTCACGTAAATAATGGCTGCCCTAGCTCCTCCCTTGCCATGGCAAAGGGCAAATGGGTGGAGTTGCTCTTAGAATTATCCATTTTTATATTTCCTTAGAATTATCCATTTTTATATTTGCTTATATGGAATATATCTAACAATAGGTACAAAGGATGTGCACCTCTCCAAAGCTCTTCACCAAGGATGATTTAGATGAGAGAACAAGAAACTTGGAAGAGAAGAAAGTGCTAGCCCTCACTCTACCAAGTGGCCGGCCAAGGGGGTCTTGAGAGAGAGGTGTGATGTTTCCTCTCTTCCAAATTACCAACTTGAAAACCCCTAAAATAAGATGGTGTTGTGGCTTACAATATACAGACCCGTACATGAGACACATATGGACCACACCTCCCTTTTAGTGGCCTATTTTTGGGCTATCTAGGTCCTTCACATTTATCCTATAATGTGTTACATATGTCTAAAGTCATATAGTCCATTTGTTTAATTCTTTAAGTCATGTGGGACTCAATCAAAGTTCTTTAACTTTAATTGAATAATTAAACTATTCTAATTAGTTTAATTAGTTTAATGACTTAATAAATTAAGTCACTAATTTGTCTAACAAGTATTGATCCCAGTCAACCTTTGTTGACCGTGTCAAGTGTCGGGTTAACAGTTGACCTTTGACTTTAACTTTGACCTTGACCAAGCCACAAAATATTTTCTTCTCTTCCAATTCTCAATCCACTTCTTTTCGGTGTGTGATCTTATATGTTGTCCTTTCATGGCTTCTACAAACCATAGTTGACACCTAGCAATATGTCATGGTTACCCAAACTAAACAGAATTCATTAGGAGAACGTAGTCAGTTTGATATTGCAATGCAATTCAGTCTTTCTCTAACACAATACTCGTATTGTTGGGATATGGTTAACTCTTGTCAAATCCCTAATACGACATTTCTAGGTTATATGATTCACTTGGATGTGATTGCAAACATTCTTGTTTCAATTCTCATCATATTTGGTAGTCCATGTTATAAAATATTTTTTACTAACATGTGACAATCACATCAAATATCATTTTATGAATCAAAAAGATAAGATCTCTAAGGAGACTCAAGAACATATCATTAACATTCTTATTCCCTTATGACACTTCACAAATTCACACAAAATCCTAACATCTTGGAAAAATCATATTTGTGTTTAGAATTTCAAGACTAACACAACAAAGTTAATTACATACACATGAGTATTACATAACCCAAAAACACCCCATATGCCGCCACCCCTATTGCCATTTTTGAAAAACTTCTTTTATGTATCATCTAAAATTCCAAGTATCAACCATACAAATGAATAAATATGAAAGATAAAATATTGTATAACATTTATATCCATGAAACTAAGCTCATATGAAATCTAAAACTCAAAATGGTACAACTTTTTCATAAACATTGGCTCTAGATACCACTTGAAGGGGAAAATTATGTGTTAGGTATTTCTGAAAACCCATTATGTATAGGAAAATGAATTATCTAGCATTAACATATCTCATATTAAATTAGCGGAAACAAAATCAAAAAACTAGAAACTCATACAAATCCTATTAGTCCCAATCTTTTTAGGTTTATTAAAAATTGCACTTTGACTTTTTAATCTACTTTTAAATAAAGGGATAAAGGATGGTTACCCTTGGGTCCCGTTACGGAACGGATTTGAGGGGAAATCACTTCCCATATCATTTCCTAAGGGATGGGAAATGAAGAATCTTTTCCCATGTTTGGTAATCCTAGGAAAGTAACCAAGAAATACAACTTTATTTTCTTTCACATGTTTGGTTTGTGTAGGAATGTAAAACAAAGTTTGTTTATTTTTCCAATTATACCCATATGAAATCAAATAAAAAAGAATGCATTTAATGTTATATTGTAATTCTAAATTGTTAATAGGAACAATATGGTCATGAAAAATGTGTATTTAATGTTGGCTCATTTTCCCAAACTTTCCCATGTGGAGGAAAACAAAACCCAAGGGAGGAGGAGAGCTTCACTTTTTCCCCCTACTTTCCCATGTGCAAGACAACAATTTCCCATGCCTGGACTTACCAAACATGGGAAAGCAATTGATTTTCCATCCCCAAGCCCCCTTTCCTATGAACCAAACGGGGCCTTGGAGCTAATCTTGAAGCCTATTAAGATGTTCAAGTAATGGACTTGATCTCTACAATGACTATTCAAATAGGTACAAAGGATGTGCACCTTCCCAAAGCTCTTCACCAAGGATGATTGAGATGTGAGAACAAGAAACTTGGGAGAGAAGAGAGTGCTAGCCCTTACTCTACCAAGTGGCCGACCAAGGGGTCTTGAGAGAGAGGTGTGATGTTTCCTCTCTTCCAAATTACCAACTTGAAAAATCCTAAAATAAGATGGTGCTATGGCTTATAATATATATAGACCCATACATGTGACACATGTGTGCCACACCTCCCCTTTAATGGCCTATTTTTGGGCTATCTAGGTCCTTCACATTTATCCTATAATGTGTTACATATGTCTAAAGTCATATGGTCCATTTGTTTAATTCTTTAAGTCATGTGGGACTCAATCAAAGTTCTTTAACTTTAATTGAATAATTAAACTATTCTAATTAGTTTTATTAGTTTAATAACTTAATAAATTAAGTCACTAACTTGTCTAACAAGTATTAATCCTAGTCAACCTTTGTTGACCGTGAGTGTCAAGTCACGGGTGACCTTTGACTTTGACCTTGACTTTGACCAAGCCATAAAATCTTTTCTTCTCTACTAATTCTCAATCCACTCCTTTTCAGTGTGCAATCTTATAGATTTTAATTAGCGAGATTGTGGGTGAGTATGACTTCTTCTAAATCAAATATGAATTGTATCTCTCCATATAATTCTTCCTATTGGTGAAGGTTAATTATAATTAATCCTTACAAGTTACAAGGCTTCCACAAACTATGGTTGACACCTAGCAGTATGTCATAGATATCCAAGCTAAATAGAATTCATGTAGAGAACATAATCAGTTTGACATTGCAATGCAATTCAGTCCTTCTCTAACACAATACTCTATGTTGTATTGTTAGGATACGGTTAACTCATGTCAAATCCCTAATACACATTTCTAAGTTATATGATTCACTTGGATGTGATTGCAAACATTCTTGTTTCAATTCTCATCCTATACTTTGGCCAAAGATTTAACGAATCATATCTTTAGAATATTATCTTTTCTTACTAAGAGTATAGATTTCTTGTTGTACATCCACATGCTTCTGTGGACATGCTAGATATCCTGATGAGCACCTTTAAGTCACATCTTTTGACACAACTATATAGTGTTCTTAAAGACAAACAACTCATACACAAGACAACTGTGATGTCTAAGGCCTGATGACTAATTTGCATTATCGCAACTTAGAATTACTTGTTTGACACTTGTGAGTAAACCTTCCATAAAAGAATTATTAGTTTGATCACATTCAGTGAATTCCACCTCTATTGAGCACCCACACACTTGTCTCAATGTCTCTATACGAATTACTTGAGATTAGTCATCCTTCCAAATGAGCAAACATCGCGTGTACCAGTCTTTGTGGATCACACCATTGTCCAATTAGTGATCCTTTAACCAGGAACATTTTAGGATATGAAAATATATATATATATATATATATATATGAATGATGGAAAGGTCTCCTGAATTTTAACTTCTTTAGATTGCTTTCCATTTATATCATTATCCATGGACTTATTTATTTGTAGCTTGTATATATTAGTTTCCTAAAGTAACATTCATGTCCTATTAATTATAGTTATTCATTAGTATATCCTTAGAATTTCTAATTTTATATTAGATTCTAGGGCATATATCTAACATTAACAAATCTATGTGTAGCAAACCATTGATAAGAGTAGAATTAGAGTTAACAATGATGTTTTCTTAACATCCATATGCTTATTACCTTCAATACCAACCTGAATACCCTGAGCATCCATGGACAACTGAGTTTCTACATTATTATCTTCAACACTAGTATCCCTAGACGTAACAATTCTCGGGTGGCCAACCGCTTCACTTCCCAAATCTCTATTCGCAAAATCAGACTCAGAGATCCTATGTGCCGGCACAATAGTAGCATTGGTTAGCTCTGATGTAGAGGTTAGAGTGGAATCCTGAGTAAGGTCCAGTCAAAAGGGGGGCGAGCGCAGGGGGGAGGGGGAAGAGATAGTTCATTGCAAGCACTAGCATCCTGTTTTTAAGTATCCGTCCTATTGTTAGTTATCAATTCATCTTTACCAAAAATAGACCCTTGTTCACCATCAATGATTTCATTCTTCAAGATATTAAATCTAGACCCAGATGTAAATACATCCAGTAGCATAACCCGGCTTATTTCCAGCTCTCATTTTGTCTTTCTTGGACATACTTGTGTCATGCTCAATATATCTCTCTTGCCTCTTTGGAGTTGCCTCAGGGTGAGTCCTCTTCCTCTTGCCCTCGGTAGTATGAGTTCCATTCTTATGACCCTTCTTCCAACCTTTTCTATTAGGGACCACATTCCAGATAACGAACCCAGCCTTATCCCCAGTGGGGACAATGGGGCCGCTTTGATTGGCATCAACCTTTTTCTTCTCCATCTGAGAACCTTTCTCCTGTAGAATACCATCATTCATATGCACGTTATTTTCGTTGTCCTGCTCAGTAGAGGTGTTCAGGGGGCAAAAATCCTTATTGTGACCAACTTGGCAGCATCCAAAACAAATAACATTGAGACTTTCATATTCCACACGCACTGGACTTCCTTCAACCACAATGTAAGGGATGAGACGTTGGGCAAGATCAATTTCTACACACACTCTTGCAAACTTTCCTCTCATATGTCTGTCCTATCGTATGAGCGTCTACCTTATAAGCTGAACCAATCATATTCCCAATACACTGGATAGTCTCTGTGTTGAAGAACTTAACCCCCAAACAAGTTAATCTTACCCAAACTGTGAGGCGAGTGATATGTTCCTCAACTACATGGAAATTAGGCCGGTGCTATGTTCTAGTTGGTTTTTTTTTTTTTAAATCAAAGTGAGATAACTTTATTGAACTAACAATGTCATAGTGCAAAGGAAAACTGGACCTTAGTAATGTAACAAATGTGGCCTCATTAAAACCTTAACCTTTCTTCGTAAGAAATATTTTTGTCGCTTAGTCCGGTAAAAATGCAAACAACCAATGGGCCAACGGGCCTTAGGATTGAATTATGGGCCTCAGCCCAAAAGATTTAGTGAGAAGGCTTAGAGCCTGTTTCTTGAAACCATACGAGGTGACGTTTGAAACCAAGTCGGCAAGTCCAAAACTTCTCCCAATGCATTGCCCTCAACATCAGGCTTGTCTTGAGCCGTTGCATGCACCAAGCAACAAATTGAACAAAAAAAAAAACAAATTGAACGAAACGACTGACCGTATCCAATCCCAAGCAAGTGATCAAAAATATCAACGGCCCTGTCACCTATTCTACAGTATTCGATGGAAGCGGGAAGCCTTCTCCGTAGTCCAATTCCATGGACCCCAAAACGCCCTCTCCGACGTCGTCTTGGCCCCACTTTCCCGCGCCCCATTAGGGCTTTGAATTCAGATAGTCGTTACAGAGGCCCCAAGCCACAGAGAAATTGGGTGGCCGATTGGGTCTCCAACAACGACGACGCCGTTCGGAACTTGCCGATTTACGCGGGAGGCGCCTCCCTCTTGGCCGTCCTCTTCAACCGCACCGTTTCGGACATCGCTCTGGTCGCCGACGCCAGCAGGTAACCACGCAACGCAATTCTCTCCGCTTAATTTCTGCGATTTAGTATCATTTTCAGCATTTCGAAAATTACTGTTTCAGTTGGTAATCAGGCATTGTGAATTTGTGATTTGTGAGCCTAATTATTTGTGTGAAATTATGTTTAACTTGTAGTTCACAGTCTAGAGCTGATTTGTTGACGTTGGGATTGGCTGTGACCAACATACTAGCAGGTCTGGTATGGCTGTCAATCAGACCAAAATCTATATCTAAGGTGAGAAATTGAGCTCATTGTTTTGTTTTGTTTTTTTTAATGACTTAATTGCTTATGTATTTTATTATTTGTTTCAGGTGAATCCCGAAGGGATCGCATGCGAGAGAATGCATTCTAATCTCCCAAACACTCTGCTTTCTGAGTTATTGTGGTAACACATTACACATGTTATGTATCAATGTTTGATCAAATTGTGATTTCTAAGCAATGTGTACCTTTTTCGTAGTGGCACGAAATTCCTGTATTTTCATTCTGTAGCATTACATTCTGTTTTGCAATGCAATCATACCTAGTTTGTAGGGATTAGAAGATTAAGAAATCACTACTTTGTTTAATATGTGAGCATGGCTGGTTAATTGTTGCTTTTCATTGCTTGTTCTCAGGGCATGGGAATCTCTGTTGGATGTGACGTGCTGCCGGTCTCTTGTTATAGTTTATGATGGCAAATGTATCCTTCAGATCGGTTTTGCAGCAGAATCTTCTAATGGTGATGGCAAGGCTGTGTCTGTGGATGCTGATAAACTGATGCAAGGATCACTGTATCGAGGTGTTATGAAATCAGGAGTTCGTAAGTACTTGCCAAGGACTCTGCATATCATCTTTTGAAGTTTTTCAACTATTTTACCATGTCTTATCTGAACTAGACTTCCACCAAATGTTTGATAATCTTGAGACCACCTGCTTTTTCAGAGAGCTATTTGGCAAACCTATATCTTTATCCTGGGAAGTCTGAGCTGCCATTTCTGCCTTCAAATACACAGGTTCAGTTTTCTTCTTAGATTTTCATTTTTTTTTTTCAGTCATGTGTATCTGTTCAAGTAAATATGTTTGTTCATCCAGTGATTCGTTCATCAGGAATACACACACCTAAACAGTAACTGATGTGCACAGCCAGCTGAAAGATACATCTTAGTTTCTTCAATTATGTGCAGTAGAACTCACCTTGTATATCTGCTTTTAACGATTGATAACATGATTCCCAACTTTTCCAGGCAGTAATATTGCAGCCACTTGGAGACAAAGGGATCACAATAATTGGTGGTGACACGGTTAGAGGATTCACATCCGCCGATCAGGTGTGTGTCCTTTTCGACTTTTAAAATATTGAACTCTGAAAAAAAAAATTACTTGTAACTGTCATCTATACATTAAGAGAGTGCAATTGTGTGTGAGTTTCAATCAATTGGTTTGACACAGTTAGACAAAGGGCTGTTGTATACAAGGATCATATTCCTTCATATTTTTTTCTTGTTGTGTGTTTTTGATAGTGTATATATATCAGTAAACCTATATTCTTCAAAATGAAAGTATTTAACTTGTGGCTGGTTGATCAAACTCGTTGACATAGTCAATTAATTAAGCACTGTCTGTTTATTTATTGTTATATGCATTTATCTATTTTTCATGTAGTTGCACTAAAAATTGAAATGTTTACAGGCATGGATTTCATTAATTGGAGAGAAGCTGGATTCTACTCTAGCAAAATATGTGGATAACCCCCCATTAGTTGTGCAAGATCCAGTTTTCAAGTAATTAAACTATGAAGCTTGTTGATATTATCCCTTTATGCAATGGCTGTAGCCTTAAGCCAGGTACTTTCTCATTTCTGATTTGTACTGACTGCATCACACAGCGTAAAATCATTTCAAATTATTACACTTGCATGGGAAAAAAGGTTTATGTGACGTATTTGCAGTCAAGTTTTCAATTTGAGCATAGAGAATATATATATAAAATCTCTCTCTCTCCTATCAAATTTATAAGGTGTTTATTTGTTTATTTTCATTTACAGGATTCTCAAGCAACAGATTTATCATAACAGAGAACGAAGAATGGCGATTATTGCGATCATATTCTGGTGCCAGGAAATTCTGCTGCAATACCCGATTGATAGCACTGTTGTCCTTAGATATATAATGTATGCACATAATATGTTTCTTGTACTATCAGTCAGTTAAATATCATGGATCATGCGCATAAAACGGATTCTTCAGAGCTGCTTACTGGGAATTCCATACTAAGGGAAGCATTGGTATTCTGATATTCTAATTCTTAAAATACTCAAGCACCACATTTTGATAGTAAATGCATGTAATTTTGTTCAATTTCTTTAGTAAGAAGAATGTTGAATTAGCCAAGTTGTGCTTTGATTGCGGTTTTAGCACCTAGCTTCAATAGAAATAGATTAGACGTAAAGAACAAATTCGCATGCGTTTCATCGATCATGTTCGCTGCAAAGCCTGTCTTCCTAATCAATGTGTTATTTGTGATGTAAATTATTGAATAATCTCTTTACCATTAATTACCGTCCCTAAAATCATTTGGTCATTCCAAGTTTCCAACGTTCTTTTTTCCCGCTTTAATGAACTTCGGTTCGTTTGGTTATCACCGAACGTACTTAATATTACCTCCAATTTGATTTCCTTAAATCACATCAAGAGCATGATGACTAAAATAACACCCAGAAGAAAGGGAGAAAAGAATCCATAATTCATTTATTTTAATTAAGAAAATGAATTTGTATTCATTCTACAAGCAAGGAACAATATGGGAAAAAGGAAAATTTTCATTTCATATTGTCACAAAATTTACACCGTGTAAGAAGAATTCTGTAATTAATTCATTGCATGTGTATATGAAAAAAAGAAAAAGAATAATCAGATACAAAAAATGAAAAAATTACAATGAAAAGAATGGCTTCTGTTCTGTGTGTGATTTACTCTGTGTTATACATGGGCGCCAATCTAAAAGCACCCAGCTCTGCAATTTGTATTTGTCACAGAAGAGACTTCTCCCAAGGCAGTGACCCAGTTGCAGGATCAGCAAAGTAACCCAAAACATAGTCTTTAAGGCCAGTGTCCCAAACCTCGCAGAACCTCAACCGCCAATTGGGTGGCTCAATGGCCTCAGTTCCTAGCCCAGGTGCCCTATCTTTTGACCCCTGGTTTTGATCCTCCTGCCAATCAACAACATAGGTTGCTACCCTTCTGAAAAACTTGGCCTTAAAAGTCTCCCAAACCTGGTATTTGTAATGGTTTATGACAGCAACCTTTTCAGGCACATTCAGGTGCCTGAAACCTTGTCTCAGCCTAAAATGGTGAACCACATTGAGCAGAGTAACATCAAGCAAATCTGCCCTTACTATAGACTTGTGCCTCTCAGGGCTTTGCAGCCTGCAAGTGTACCCAACAGTGACACCCTGCGATGGATGCGAATTCAGCCCAGATGGCCCAAAGCTATGGCAATCTGT
This sequence comes from Prunus fruticosa, assembly GCA_018703695.1. Lineage (NCBI taxonomy): Eukaryota > Viridiplantae > Streptophyta > Magnoliopsida > Rosales > Rosaceae > Prunus > Prunus fruticosa. The sequence goes on along the minus strand of CM031917.1, from coordinate 39,923,430 downwards.
TCTGATCTCCCCAATCGTCGGCGAATACGAATAATTCGAAACAAGGTTTCGAAGCGAGTTTTCACCAGGAACACCGTCTCCTCTGTGGTGCCGAAACGCCCTAGGGAAGTAGAAGAACTCGTCGACATCAAAGAAGCCAACCCAATGGCACTCATCTCTTGCTCTCAAAGCACAACGCGAAAAGCCTGCTTCTTGGGTTTTGATCCATGGCCAGCTCTGCCTGCTGACATTGTAGGCCTGCAACTCAAGTTCCTGAACCACATCTTCAATCCCGTCGTCACTGTTGTTGTCGTAAATGAACCAGCGCTCAACTCCAAGCCAAGCGTGGTACATAACCCACTCTTTCAGCGCTGGTGCTTGGTTCCACAACATGGTGCAAGCACAAAGCTCGTGCTTTTTCTTCTGATTTTCGTTTCTCACAGTGGATTTAGAACTGTAAATTGTGGCCACAGAAGGCAGAGTGACATGAACTGGAGCTCTGGCGCTGCCAGTGTTGTAACCAATCGTGACCCGAACTCCATGGGTCTTATCCGGGTTGTTTCGGATAGTCCGGGGCAGCAAGCAGCGGACAACTTCCTGAGCCGCCGTGACAGCTTCAGTGGTGAGCACAAAGCCCTGGTCTTTTTCCCAATTGCCATTGTTGGCCAACCCGAAATGGCAAGTGAGTCGGGTCGGATCCGATTTCTTGTGGGGCCTGAGGTTCAACCCCTTAACGAACACAACCGCCGTGTCTCCATCAGTAACCACCTCGTAAACTACTCTGTCCCAAGGATAAGCCGTCCCGTTAATCCCAGCCGTCCAATCGTAACCGCCGCCACGCCTCCGCAAATCGACGGCCTCCGAGTAATTATTCGAAGGCAGTGGACACCTGGCGATGGAACGGAGCTCGTCGTAGACGTCGGTGGACAAAACCGGTCGAATAGCAAAATCCAGGTGCGGATTCTTTTCTCCATCTTGAAGCTCATCTGAACCGTTGGATAATCTATGGTAAACGCACTCCAATTGGTCGTTTTGGCGAAACCTATTGGGCATAATGAGAAGAACGTGATCGGGAAACAAGATTCGATCTTGAACTCGAAGAGGGGACGAGTCTCTGGTGTTGCTGTTGCTGTTTCTGTTAGTGAAAGACTCGAGAATCGAATTGCTTGCGGTGGAGGATAGGAGGGAGAGGGTGGTGGTGGAGGCGGTGAGGACCGGCCGAAATGACGCCGGACGGAAGCGTTCGGAGGAGAGGAGCAAGAGGAAGATGAAGAAGGAGAAGCAGAGAATGAGAGGCCTTCTCAGGGACAAGTAGTGCTTTGCTTGTGAGTAGGACCGAAGCATGCGCTTCCGCTTGCGGCGTTGCTCTGATGAGTCCATACCTGACATTTGTTGCCAAAAAAGTGGGAGTTTTTCTGAGAATAATTAGAAGGGGTAGGGGATTGGGGTGGGTTTTGAATAGATCTGCTGCTGCTGCCGACAAGTGGGTTTTTATCAACTTTCGGGGTTTTGAGAAATGGGTCTGGCGTCTACGACCATTTGAGAGAGAGAGAGAGAGAGAGAGAGAGAGAGAGAGAGTCTATAAAAGGGGGCTGCTGGTGTGTGGTGAAGAAGAAGAAAGAAGTGTTGATTGGGTAAGGGGCAAAGGATGGTGGTGGAGATTAACAGGTGATTAGTTAATGCTAATCAGTCTTGATTATCAGTTAAAGTGTTTTTGTTGAATTGGGATGGGACTATGAGCCAAGAAGAAGAGAATAAAAATGGCTGACCGACCGAAATAATTGGGATTTGAGGTGGACGCTTTTTTGGGGCTTCATTTTTCTGACCATATTATTTGTATAGTAAGGCTTGAACTAGAAGACACCATACATGATTTAGCGGAGGAGGTTGCTCAGAAACTACACTTTTTTTTTTAACTTTTGTTGTTAATTGTTGTTACTGCACTGCTCTCCCTTTTCCTTACATATGAATGCTTCATTGTGAGCCTATTCACTTCATGCACTCTTCATCAACTAAAACTACAATTCCAATATCAAAAACATTGATAAGAAAAAGTAGAATAGTACTACTAATAGTGATAGCTATATTGTTTATGTAAGGGTTTTTTTAATTAGAAACATGTTTAAATTTTTTTAATGTAAAAATTACTTTTAAATTTTTCTGTCAAATGATACGAATGCGACTTAATTTTACTTGAAATTAGTCAATGGCAATGGACACAACACCCACCTCCTTAATTTGTAATTTGATTATGTCATTACTAGTGTACAAAATATAAAAATATGGGAAGATAAGGTGCCCTTGGTCATAAATTTTGTTTTATCTTATTTTTATTCTTCAATGGTGACAACCATAAGTTTCATTCACACACGTCGCTGACCCATTTATTCCTCTGCTTATGCAGTCAGTGGTTTATTACTTGAAAGTTTGATGATTCTTCTACGAATGCTCCTGTTAAGGTGAAGGTAGTTCACAAAAGCAAAATAAAATAAAACGTGTATTGCGTAGCTTTAGGGTACCCTTCCATCTTTTAACAAAACAATTTCAGATCTAAAGTGTGATTTGGAAATCATGAGAGGTTTTATTTAATGAAAGACATTTGTGAACTTTAGTGCTTGTGTTGCTTTAATTTCTAGTTTGTTTTTTATTTGGGAAAGTTATATTCTAAACTATCCTAATATAAATTGATTTGCAAAATGTTTGTAGCTCAATCAGTTAAGATCATTTGCAAGATGTTTGTAGTTCATGTGTCCGCAGTGCCCTAATACGATCTTACTCACATATGCTAATTTCTCATTGTCTTAGACTTTTGTAAAGTTTCTATAAGCCTCTTTTAATGTCCAAAACCAGATATGACATATACAATCCCAAAATTTTCACAAGCATTTTAATATTTACTCAATGAAAAAAATAGTTTATAGGAAATTGCAACTAGGAGTTGTTTCCACATTGACAATTGGGTATCCATGTGTTGTCTAATGAGCTGGTATTGGTAGACATTCATTCCACAAGAGCATGTAGCTTTTTCTTTTCTTCTTTTTTATTGTTTATTGTTTTTTTTTTGGGGTCAAGAGTGGGGCCTATTAGCTATTAGCTGGCAAAAGGGTTGGGTTTTAGGACTTATAAGGATACCGTGTAAAGCACGAATTAAGGCGCATAATTTCCCATGTTTCAACATGTGCTTCCCACGGTAATGCGAACCACCTTTCTCTCTATCATTGTGATTCATTTCTTGCATACTCGGAAAGATATATATTCTCTGCAAAATGAATGAGTCAACAAGTCACCAATTGCCAATGGTTTTTTTTTTTTTCCTAAGAAAATAAAAGAAAAGGAAAACCATTGGTAATTGAAGAGCCTTGAAGCACTCATAGTAATTAGCAGAGCAACGGACAGTGACTGGAAAATGCGTTATTGGGTGCATGTTTTCTTGCCCGAAAGAAGTTGACAAGAAAAGAAAAACTGATATATATAAATAAATAAAAAGAATAAGTTGGCGTAACTTTGAATTTGGGCAATAAAATTATGGTTCGTCCATTTAAAGCTTGATTGTGAAGGGTTTGTAGTCTAATTCAACATAGTAATCAGAGAGGCCAGTGAATAAAAGCATTTATAAAGTAAAAGATGACATATGGCTGGTTGAAATTTATGATAATTCAAAGGGATATTAATATTATTCAAGATGCAACTCCATATTCTCAACTTCCTCTATTTCTTTCTTTCGAATTATGATTAGCATTTAAGAGATAAGAATCAAGAGGTAGAAAAAGGCAACCCCTTTCGATACACTGAATATGCTAACAGACTTAACCCAGTGAAAAATAGCATTGACTTGCAGGATTAGTGGTCATGTTTGAATCCGATAACACTTTAATAGTGTGTGTGAGAAGGCATATGTTCTTCTATAGTTTAAAATTAATTAAAGCTTCAGACTTGACAGTTTAAAAAACTATAAATGTGGTACTTTTTTCGTATAATAAATTTATGGGAAAGACTGTAATGACAGAGATGAATACATTTGGCGTTTTTAGCGTATTTTTTAGGTACACCATATGCCACTGCCGTACTGCATAAGTCCAGTTGAAGGGGAAATTATATTTCAAATTCGGTCCACTAGTTCTTAAATTAATATCAAAAGATTAGAATATTTGTACATTATTATAAGTTAGGAGGACAAGGGAATATTGTAAACTGATAAGCCTGTCTGGCATGGTCCAGCCCCAAATGGAGCCTTTCCAAGTTGCAGGTCAAAAATGGCCAAGTTTGTATCCTGCTTGCCTTCTCCAGAGAGAGCCCAAACTTGTTGTCCCCGAAAATTAGGTCATTTTCTGACCTAAAGATAAAAGGGGTTTTCTAAATGCACTCAAACATTTGACAAAGTGCAGCATCCGAACAAAATTCGAAGTTTTCCATAATACCCTTGGGCTGGGTGCACATTAGCCTACTTTATAACTTGAGCGCTGCTAAATGAACCCTAAAATTAACTAAGGTACACCCTACGTCAAACTATTTATTGAATTATAAATTTACCCTAATATAAAATGACCAAAAAGAATATATTGAATTGTGAAACAAATATAATTTTAATAAGTACATCCTACTAACAAAACTCATAATTTGCATTGTATCCAATACTTTTGAAATATAAATAAATAAATAATATCTCATCAAACATAAACACCCTTCTGACCCAACCAACTTAGCCCACTACCAGCTAGCCATGTGGTTCTCTCTCTCTCTCTCTCCCTCTGAATTCTGGATGACGGACTCTCAACAAGGCCTCCGAATTGAAGTCCTCCATCGTTAGGAATCTCTCCTAACTCCAAAACCACCCTCTAGTGGTAATCTAATTCCGATTTCTATGGGATAAAGCTTAGCAATTCTTCAATAGGAAATAATTTTATCAAATTCTAATCACTAATAATTGGCCACAAGTATTGTTATTGGTTATCAACTGTAGGACCAAATGAGGAAGGTCTGTATGAGAGAAGAAAAGAGAGTTAGGGGCGGGGGCCATGGCTGATGGTGGAGAGAGTGAGCGGCATTAGCCATGGCTGGCAATGAGGAGGCTGGGTCGAGAAGGAGGTAGTTATTGCTGGAACATTTTATTTATTTTATTTTTTATTTCATAAGTATTGGCTAAGAAGGTGCAAATGGTGAGTGAGTTTTAGGTTAATACAATTATGGTGACGTGGACTTATTAGAATTCATTAGATTAATCTAATGGTAAGTATTTGTTTAAAAAGGTGTTGTGTGATAGTGTATTATGGTGTACTAGGTTATTTTTGGTAGTTAAATAGGGTGTACTTAGTTCATTTTACATTTTGATTAACATATTAGGGTGTACTTAGATCATAAGGTGTACTCAGTTAATTTTAGGGTTCGTTTAGCAGCACTCTATAACTTTTGCATTTGCATGCAGATAAAGTTAGGCTAATTGGCAAGCAATGTGCAGAGGCGAAGTTAGAATTGTAAATATTAGTTTGAAAAGCACGTATGTATTCAAAACTTACATATTAGAGCTAAATAATTTTCCTTTTTTAATGTACAAATTTGTTGGAAGGGGGCCATATAAACAAGCTTCCTCTTACTATTTATCCAAAACAACACGTAAATATAGATAGGAATTTAGAAAATTGGGGGGGTCAAGGCTACCCTTAGCCTTAAAGCGGCTCCGCCAGCCAATGGCGCTACTTTGCACTCAAGTTCAATTATCCTTTTATAGATTAAAGTAATTTATTAGAGTAATTTATGGGGGTGTATTGAATTGAGATTTTAAAAGACTATTTATGGATAAATAAGTCCAGTGGATTTAAAAGACTATTTAGGAACATAATGATTTGGAAGGACTTTTTTAAAGATTTTTTATATTCATGATTTTTTATGGTTGGATTTTAAAGATTTATATCATAAGAATTTATAAGATTTGAAAGAACCACATTGATTTTTTTATAACTAATGAGTTTGGATTTTCTGCTCATCCTTACATAAAACGATAAATAAAAGCAAACATTCAAAGTTACAAGAGTCAATGAAAAAGATAACAAAGAAAGACAAGTTAAATAAAAGCTTCATGTCCTCCTAAGTAGCATTTCTCCACATATCTAAAGCTATGTCAGCCCTCCATGCATTAGCATGTTCTCGTTGCTGCTCTTGGGTTTGAACAATAGGTTCCAAATTATCTTCTTCATTAACTGGTAATCCTGAAGATGAAGATTCGTCTGTTGGTTCAATTGGAAATTCATCAGAACGACACTCTTTGCGAAGAAAGTTATGTAGTGCTACACATGCTAACACAAGCTCTGCTTATGTCTTAAATGGAAATGGAGGCGCTGACTTAAAAATTGTGAATCGCGATTTAAAAATGCCAAATATCCTCTCGATCACATTCCTCAATGACGCATGGCAAAGATTGAACAATTCATTTTCATTTTGAGGGTCATTATCATGACCTGAAAAATCTTGGAGATGATATCGCACACCTCGAAATGGAGATAAAATTTGGCGCCGATTAGGAAATCCACAATCCACTAGAAAATATTTACCTAATTATATATACAATACATATAAAATTAGTATGAAAAGTTAAAATAAAAAAAACATATTTATCATTTAAAAAATAAGTACTTACCTTGGGGTAGTAGCTTTGAATCATGAGCTGAACCCTCCCACCCGCTAAGAACGTACATGAATTCCAAATCAAAGTTACAAGCTGCTAATACATTTTGTGATATCTTTCCATGACGATTACGATAACTGCTTACATCTCGTCCCCTCACCATTGCCAGAATATGTGTACCATTAATAGCTCCGATGCAATCCTAAAATTATTCATATATCACAATAACCATATTATGAAAAATACATATTATAATAACAATATTATTATAATTAGATAATTATCACATACCTTGAAATAAGGGTAAAACCTTGTGCATTCCCTTATTTTAGCGGGCACAAGCCGGTCCTGGTTTAGCCATCAAATCAGATGCTATTGAATTCAAGGCCTTCAAAATCTTGTGAAAATTATCACTAGTAGGGAATTGTGATTGGCCAAATGTATTACGAATTACACAATATCGAGTATTTTGGCCAACTATTTGTAGGAACGCTGCAAGCATTTCTTCGACACAAATAAATCTTGTATCCTCCAAAAGTGTTTTTTCTCTAAGAATTGAGCATAACTTCCGAAATACATCTGGATACATTCTATATACTTGGCGGAAGATTGCAAGATCATCGTTTAATGCTTGATGTATGTAGTCATATCCAATGCTAATAATTCGCCGTCGAGTTAATAGACGTTCAATATATTCACCACGCATCATATTCAGAAACTGATTTAGCACATACATTGCAGAATAAATTGCCATCACTAAACTGTAAATGGATTCATAAAATCCTTCATCTATTTCTTCATCATCCATATCTTCTTCATCAATTTCTTCATCTATTTCTTCATACATGTTCGGTTGTGACATTATACGTATATAAAAAAATATATGAGACTGCAAAACAGTAAAAAGAAGAATATAATATGTATGTGAAGCTGTTATCAAAATAGTTTAACCAAGGAAAAAAGTAAAAGCTGTCCAAATAGTTTAACCAAATAAAAAAGTAAAAGCTGTCAAAATAGTTTAACCAAATTACAATAACAATAGTTCAACCAAATTATAACCCAAATAGTTTAACCAAAGTACGAAATAGTTCAACCAACGTAGAAGCAAAATAGCACAGACAAAAATATAGTTCAACAAAACCCAATATGATCAAAATACTAAAATCATCCTAACTTGAATTTTATCCAAGATGAGCGCTCTTCCAATGACATCTTCAAGAACAAGTCCTTCTTTGCTTTATTACTAAGCAATTCACCCGCCATGAAACAAGTATTGTTATCCAAATTTGGTATCTCTTTTATAGCATCCCAAATATCCCTCTCTCTGTCTCTTTCTCTTTCTCTTTTCTCCATTAGGTTAGATATTTTTTCAAAATTGGCAGAAATAGTCTCAATGCCAATAGAAAGATTTTCTAGAACTTTGGCTTGATTGTTGGTCCCAACTGAGCTAGAACTCCCTTCATACTCGAATCTACTTCGCTTATTGCGGCTTGGTTTTCGGTGGGAACCTCTGAACCTAAAGGGGAATGAGATGGTGGACTACATTGGTATGGTGATGGAGGCTGGTAGGATGGTTCATAGTGATTTGGTGCTATGAACGCATCATTGTTAGGATTATATGAAAAGCCATCCATCCCGAAATCTCTATTTTCTTCCCCATAAGTTGTTGCATCGGTATCATCAGTGCCCAATGCAATGGAGCCATTCCCAGTAGTAGTTCCACCCCCAACGACAATCTTCAAATCCTCATAATCAACAACACTCTTTTCTCGAAGTTTACTGTTGCTTGGGTGGGACTAGCAAAGAACAAATTATTCATTATTAATATATTGTACTAAACTAGTAAGCTATTAATATATTTAAAAGATTATGAACTAAGCTCACCTTCAAGTAATCTTTCCATACTTCATCACTAGCAGTGAACATCTTTGCAATTGGGTCCCATCCAAAGCCAGAGTTGTTACGCATAAGCGTAGACATCTTGTTATATTGCTTCTTAAACCACTTCATTTAGCTCAAGTAATTATTATAAGTTTTTGGGAACCTAATTTTCGCATTAAGACGAGGAAGTATCAGTCTTTCTACATTTTGCTTGCTAAGTGACCCATTAGCATCACGCAATCCACTATTGATAGCATCCACCAAGAGGTGCAACAACTCATTGGTATCGTCCATGGTCCAAGATTCATAGTTCTCTTTTTCTTTGCCCTTTCCTTTGTTATTTCCTTGTTGTGAATCCATTCTATTTTTTATTTTTTTAAACTTGCATTTGCATAACTGGCTCCGGCTTGTAGAAAAAGAGAGCCCAAGAATATCAGTTTGAGAGTTTGTTTTCCGTCCAGCCCAACCTGGTTCCCATTTGGGCCATGTCCAAGGCGAGAGCATATGTTTAATCATGCATGGGCTTTGTTTGGATTTTAACAGTTTGCGTTGTTTTTAAGCCGAAATGATTTTTCTTGTTTGGTGGTGGAACGGGCGGGAGATTAGATTAATGTTGAAAGCCATGAATTGTTATGGTTATAGACTTTTAAACTAAGTTCAGGGTTCAGGGTTAGCTATGGAATTATTTAGGTGGTGAAGGTGATGGCACTTGGGACCGCTTGAAGCTAAAGCCAGCTGTACTACGACACGAGTTACACACAGTTGTCACTTGCTACAAACAAATTGTTGCTGAAAAACCACCATGTCGGTGTGGCAAGCTTATTTTTAAATATAGCAGCCCACGTTCTAATAGGTGTATTGTATGAACCAGACAGTCTACGGACGCGTTTATAATTGCAGAAATAAGAAAACTCATTTACTGATCTCATCATATATACAGCAAGTAACGTAACAACAATCCAAGAAAAGATGAGTTTGTACAGATTTAGTTTCCCTCCCTTTACCGGCAATTGGTGCAGGTAAGTAATAAATATAACACATGCTACAAAGGCTCTACTCTGGTCTATTGCAATTAAATCTGAAAGCTGCTTTTAGGAGGAAAAGGACGAGAGACGAGGGCACATCTAATTATAATTATAAATGGAGCCCCCTTTGCTCCCCATGTCCTGTGCATCAATACGCCACATTGAATTATAAATTTCATAAATTCTGCGCACCTACATATATAAACACTTGATCGGCATTCAATTTAATGTCTTCGGGTCTTTCCATGCCCCCATGATGCTTGTCTCTCTCCACTGAGAAATTGATCCATCAATCATCAAACATTTTCCACTTCAAACAATTCTATGTTTCTTCTATCTTAGGCGGATGATCTGAGAAACAAAAAGACAGAGTTGCTTTAAAATCATATCATTGAGGATAGCGTGCAAAGTGCAGAATTATATGCTATAGGGAGAAAATGATCATGGAAAAAAAAAACACAGAAAAGCAAAAATCAAGCAATCAGAGTTTCCAACATAGTGGGAAGTTGATTTACGATTCAATTACTCAAGATCATTGCAATGAGAACTTCAGTGAGAAGCTGCGTTGTATATGATATGATGACAGCTCCACTAACCAATTTGTGTGGAAAGGCAACCTTAATCTAACGGAAACAAAAAAAATATTGCACTCAAATAGTTGCAGGGTTTAAATCCTAATAAGATTGTTAATATTTTGCATGCATACTCGACAACCCACAATTGAAAAATTCGCAATGTCTTGGCACTGGGTGTTTTGTTAACAGAAAATGTTCTAATTTCAGAGCCAAGCAGGAAAATGTTACGAAAGCAGTGAAACTGTGATAGCTAAAGAGATATTTAATCTGCTTCACAAAATTCTATTACCAGTGGTGATCTTGTGCCAACAATTATAATTTCAATGCAAAAATATTTTCACTACATTGTTGCAGAAGATCCACTAAGAAATTCCGCACAGGAATTATTTTGAGTAAAACTACAGCTATGTATAAATGCAACAAAGAGTGAATCCAGCAATGTGTTAATAGGCAGACAAGAAATTTAATGAAACAACAGAATTGGCAGTACAAAATACATTGCTAAGTTCTGATATCAGTTATCCTTACCTTCTACTCGGGTTCCTTGATGCTATAGACGTAATTGGTGAAATCCCAAGCCGACTGGCATTGCAAGCTTGAACCCTCTCAGCATCTCGGACTATGGTCTTTGGTGTTTTGTCTGGATTGTGCCTTGTATTCATCCTTTGGGCATCATGAATTTCTGCCGCTGAGTTAACGGTAAATGCACCCCTACTTTGGTGCTGAAATCTTTCACTGTCAAACGCACATGATTCAGCACTGTTATCTCTATTAGGTATGTTAGGAATAGCATTGAGTGAGGGGATGGTTCCAGAAGAGAGCCTTGCAGTAGAACACCGCCCATCAGTTCTACGCCAGAACTTGGAACTCAGGAATTCTGCACCAGGCAGCTTGCAGCATGTGTTTTCAGCAGATTCAGTGTTTGGAATCCTTCCACTTGTTATGGCCAAATCGTATGATATTTCATCCAGTGCCATCTCAAGGCCATGTACACGTGTCTCAAGAGAGTTCAACCCACTCTGAGAGCTCCCAATAAATCTCTGTACACATTTTAACAGGGGATTAGGTCAGCAGACCAGAAGCTTTCTAAGAATTCCGCATCACTATGAATAATGAAAACTCTCCTGAAGCCCTTAAGTAGGTAACAGGATATGATTTTTAAGAATAAAACTTTGAAATGGCAAAATTGACTAATAAATCCAGTAAGTAGAGACTAAGAGAAAAATGGTAAGACTAACTTTCATCCAAAGACATAAAATCTTAAGACCAACTAACAACGCCTGTAGGCATGTTTTATCTCATTCCCATTAACTTTCCGGAGAGCAGCAACAATGAGCTATGAGAGCCTCAAGTATGTAAATCAAAGCAGACTAACTTCAATTAACAATAATAACACCACCTTAAAATAAAGTTGAACAAAAAAATAAAAGAAAAATACTTATAATGCCTCAGGTTGTGCTAAAATCCTCTGGTGCACCTAACATTTCTGGTTAAGAGAAAAGATAAACAAGTATCAGGAACATACCTGGAGAAGGTTTAATAGACTGGACTGCTGGTTTTCAATCTGAATAAGTTGTTCACGGATCAAATTGAGATCTTCAGCATCCTTTTGGCTCTCATAAACTTCTTCTGCAGCATTGCTGACTACAACATCTGAGTCAAAGTTCTCATCCCCATTAAATGGAACCACACGAGACCCAGATTTTAAACCACCAAATTTGTGTACTTTTTCATCATGGATCTTACTGAAGAGAACACGTTTAGTTTCTGGCATGTTATTTCCAATGTGCTCATTCTTTCCAGCTTCCGGATCTCCAGAGTCACTCCTTAGAATATCATCCTTATGGACCAGCTTCGAAGAGGGAGAGTTTGGCATTGCGATTTCAATTTTCCAATCAGAGGGTTTCTTGTGGTCCTGCTTAGAGAACAAGGATGTTTCTGATTTTCTCTCGTTTCCTTTTTTAGCTGTGGTCACCAAAGAACCATCGGATGGAGGGGACCTGTTTGTGGTGGGGACTGTTTTCTTTGGTTGAGGAGTCCTAAAACTGGAATCATCGGAACTTTTGGATATGGGAGGAAAGCATCGACCAAACCCATTATCTGGCCCCATGGGAAAAAGTCCAAAAGAAAACAGAAGAGAGGCAGACAGAAGATTAGATGACATTAGACAGGTTCAAAAGGTGTTTAACTTCAAAGGTAATAGCAGCATGAAGAGCACAACAGGACTTACTGAAATTGGACAAATTAACACCATACGGAAATAATTTCATGGCTAAAACAATAGCTTTAGAATACAGATTCATTGGAAACAAATCACATTTTCTCTGTTTGACCAAATTTATGAACAAGTAATGAACTTGCAGGCATCTCTGTCGTTTATAACTTGATGTTTCTCAAACAAAGAAAATGCCTTACCAGTTGAAGATCTGGATTGAATTGGAGCAGAATTCTCTTCGGAATCTCCTGCAATAAGAACCTTCCACAACTCCAATGTATGGTTCATAGTCTCCCGGACTACCTTCACCTGTTAAAGAATGAAATTAGTAAAAATCAGGAAAAAAGTAAATTCGAAAAAGAAATACAATTACTGAAATGATTGAAGTCACAATATTTTCTCCTCTTCTCCTACCCTTTCTCAGCAACCAAACAACCGATTGGGGAGGAGGGAAGACAATATACCTTATCAAATCTCCGACTTTCCAGGGCATTCAAACACGAAGCTTTATACATCGCCGTCAAATCTCTCTCCACTGAGGCCACCTTCCCAAGCGCCTCAGCCGCGGCCTTCCTCACGGCCCAATCCTCACTGCTCAAAAACTCAACCACGCACGGCACAAGCCAGTCCAATACGCCGCGGTTCGATGCGCCGCCGGCGCCAACAATGCTCCCAACAAGCACCAGAAGCGCTGCCTTCGCCTTGAAACTCTCGCTCTTCGCCAGCTTCCCCAGCCGCGCCAAGCTCCTCTTCAGCTGCGCCGGGTCAGGGTCGGGCGCGGCGTCGATCGCGGCGGCCAGGCACAGCGCGGAGCCGATCTGAGAATTAGAGTCCTGCTCCATCGCCAGCGTGTCCATCAACGGCTTTAAAAACGCCGAAGAAAACGACGGCGTCGTGATCTGGGACGACATCGCGGCGACGGCGTCGACGCAAGCGGATCGGACGGCGGAGTCGGGGTCGCGGAGGCGGCGCTGGACGGTAGAGATCATCTTGGACAAAAAGGGAGCCAGAACGTCGCCGTGGGAGTTGGACAGTAGAGCGAGGAGAGAAACGCACTGCTTGCGGACGGGTGGCTTGGAGGAAGAGTCGGTGTTGTGAATGCAGATGAGGAAGGTAGCAAAGGAGTCGTGGGAGAGGTTTCTGGCAATGGCATCGAGCTCGGCGGTGGCCATGGCCAGAGTGTCACGGTCCGCGAGCTTGTTGAGGCAGGTTATGACTCGCTGCTTCAGATCCGGGGACGACGACGTGGCGGGTTGCGGCGGGCTGCCTAGTGAGAATCTTCTTGAGAGAGAAGACGCCATTGTTTGTGTGGTTAGGTGTTTGATGATATGCTACAATGAAGTAGAAGGGTTGATTTTAATTGAGGGATGAGGAGGTAGGGTTGTTTGTTGGCATTGGAATTGGGTTGAGGCGGTTGAGGCGGTGGTGGTGGTGTGGAGAGTGATTTGGCGGCAGAGTTTGGAGGAGTGATGGGTGTGTCAGTTGGACTGGTCTTTGTGGGGGGTTTTAAATGTTTGAGAGGGAGGAGTGCTGAGTGGACTTGGTAGAGGAAGACTCAATATTTCAGTAAATTTTTATTTATTTATTTTTACGCGGGGAAAATAACTAGCCAGTGTGCCAACCAATGGGCCAACTTCATTTTTCTTTTTACTGGTTTTTAATACGGGGGGGTGTAAAAGGACAAATACGTTATTTTGACCAAATGGCATCTACTAATAATAGCAGCTTTGAAATTTAGGGTTTTAGACTGCTGCATGTATAATTAGTTGAACCCGAGTGCAAAAGAACACATTATTTTGACAAACTAACATAGTATACATTTATTAATAAAAAAACTTTAATATTTAGGGTTTTTCTTTGTTGGCATAGATGTTTTATTAAAAAATAATATGCATCATTAAAGTGTACAAAAGATAGAACTGAAAACAATCAATAATATCCAAAATCTAAACATAAGAGACATAAATAAATACGTGATCTCAAAAAACTCGCGCCTGAACAACTTAAAGGGAAACCACAAGAAAAGAGAAAGAAATAAGAGGAAGCCTGAACATCCCTTTAATCTGCACATCAACATAATCTTGACAGAACTAGAAACTTACAGCCTACAACAAACACAAAGTCAGAAAACACATGCCAAAAATGAGATAATAAATAAAACAAACTAAAAAATATAAAACAAATAAACCAAAAGGACAGTAAGTAAAATTTAGGGTTTTAGACTACATTTATTGCATTATAAGTGAGGATTTTTAATTTTTAATTTATCTAGTTTGATTGTTTAAGTATCGTTCACTAATGTTGAGTTGTTCATATGTTTTTTTTTTAATTTGGTGAGGGAGTTGTTCATTTGCTTTCTTGGATAATAATTGAATCTTAAATTTTACGAGTTATATATCATATATGGCAGTTGGATTATTGGAGTTTATTTTTGGGCAAGCACATGCATAGAAATATATATTTCAGATGCCACATGGGAAGAAGCTAATATACGAACGAAATAAATTAGCAGGCCACGTTGCCAAGAGCCAATGAGCTTATAATGATTGGCAGGGTTTCCAACTAAATTAGGGGGTTTCGCAATCCCCTAATTATTGATTAAGTAAATCTTATCCAAAACTTATACGACAACATGTTAGCCAATGTGCTATGCATGAAGCTAGGGAATAAACACACGCATCGCATATATATTCCACATGTGATTGCAGGGCATGAATTTGAGCATCTTTCTGTGCTTACCTCTGAGGGTAAAAAATATTTAAAAAAATTGCGTTTTGAGGAGGGGAGGTAATTCCTTTATAGGTCGTTGTACGGCATAAGTTATGAATACAATCTCCTGCGGTTTTAAAAAGAAAATTTATAAAGGATAAAGCCAAAAAGTGAATAACAAAATTAGGTACTGCGGAGCATGTGATCGAGAGGGAGAAGATAAGGGAGAGGCACAACCTTGTTAAAGTGATCTGGAACCAAGAAGTCACGTGACACCTAAATCTTGAATATTCAATGAACTAAATCTAGCAAGTGTGTCTCTTCTCTTCTAGCAAAAAAAAAAAAAAAAAAAAAAAAGTTGGGGTGTGGTGCAAAAAAGATGCCTTCTGTTTCTGACTTCAATTTTACTTGATGTAGACTCTAGTTGATTAGGACCCACTACCTGGTTTTGGTTGATCTTTTCTTTGAATTTTTAAATTTTAAGTTATGGGGTCTGCTAATTAATTTGCTCCTTTGTGAAAGAATAAACTCATGTTATGCTTTTTTTTTGTCCGAAAAACCAATTGTTATGCTAATCACGATGTTTAGTGTGTTTCATTTAGCTGGGACCTAACCCTAGAGATTCGGCTGTGGGGCTTAAAACGGGGTCGTTGAAAGACGACCCTTTATCCATCTTTACCTACCAAACCTAATAGCTAGCTCTATATGCTAATACAAAACCTGCAATATGGCCATATCGCAATTACAGCATATTTGATGCTTTTCAACTGAAAGAGCCCCAAGTTGGTGCAAAAGATAAATAAAGAGCCCCGTGATTTAAGTTCGAATGAACGAGATTATGAAAAAGAAAAAGATCATCAAGGAAGCTAAGAGAGAAAATGCTAAACTGCAACTGGCATGCATCATAAGGGTAGCCCTAATTTTAAGGGAATGTGTATGGTGACGTTAAATAAGTTAGAATTCATGTGACCTCTCTATGATTCTTTTGTTTTTTGATGCAAAATGGTTTGGCAGCTTCCGGTCCTCTTCTGTTGCTTTCGCGTACTATATTTCGATTGAAAAAAGGCAGATTTGGGTATTAATACTATTGATTGAGCATATTCAAATTAACGCCTTCTTTTTACCTAGATATAGTTGTAAACTTGTAAGTAATATCGGTCATGAAAAATGATATGCCTTACAAAATAAGTGGAGGTTGTAGAGCTATCGGTAATGGTTTTAACATGAATTAAAAATACTAAAGCAAGCAACAACTGAGCATGGTGTTTGGAATATATCAGTTTTTGTTTGTGCTGCTTTTGCATAAAATAGTAGTTAGTAAAAGTAGAGTTAGTACTGCAACGAACTTTTGGAATGTAATTGCTTTAATTATTTAATTATGCCCCATTTGATTGCGTAGAAAGTGGAAGACATGTAGGGAGGAGAGAGAGAGACGACTAAACACCCAATAAGCACAATTAGCTTAACAAAGATGCATGCCTCATACTTAACACAACATGTATAATCATTAAAATGAACACGTTGAATAGTATTCTAATGTATTAATTAAATATTATATTGTTAGATTGCCAATTTTAACGAGTGATTAGGAGAAAGATACTGAAATGCAAATTAAAATATTATTTAAACATCCATAAGCCTTACGTTATCTTAACTAAAATATTGAACTATATCCATAACCCTTGCATACTTCCCTTCAAAGCTGAAACCACCGTTCATGAATCATGATATATATGGGTAAGAAGAATCAGCAAGTCGATATTTTCATTTGTCAACTTCGTACGTCCACTACACATATTCGATATCGTTATAGCACGGGAACCTAATCATGCGTGAGGGACATGTTTCTTCAGAGGAGAGAAAACTGAAGATGAACATGCATGTGAGTTTGAATTTGAGTCCCTCTCTTGAGATATGAAAGGCAAATTCACGGGAAAAAGAGGAAGATCCCTTCTCTCTTTTCTCATCCCTCATCACTTTTAACAAGTTTTGACTTCCCACTTCGTGATTATAAACAAATTATAGTTGTAAGAGACTTAAGCCCGGTAACATTTTAAGATGTTGTTTTCATTTTCAGAAAAAAAAAAAGAGGCAAAAACACGTTTGGTAGCCCAAAAACAAAAAACACTGAGAATGTTTTCATAAAATGAAAACAAGTTCATGTGAACTTGTAGAAAATAGAAAAAAAAGTTGTTTTCATTCTTGAGGAAAACGTTTTCATAAAAATAACTCACATATTATTATTTCAAATTGTACCACCAGGACACATTTTCATTGTTTTTGTTCTTTGAAGATGTTTTTTTTATTGATCTACCAGATGCATTTTCATTTTCCTGAAAATACAAATTTGCTTTTTTTGTTTTCATTTTCTGAAAATATGAAAATATTATCTGAAAATGTTACCAAACAAGCCCTTTTAGTTTAAGTGGTTAAGAACAGTATTCTTGCATTTAAGGTCATGTGTTCGAATTCCTTCCTTTTATATCGCTTGTATGTATAATAAAAAATTTGAACCAAAAACTGATATCTTTGAACGCATTGCATGGTAGGTGATCTTACTGTGCCCGGAGACTCGTTTAATGCAGCTATATAAAAAACAGTGGCATATAGATCTAAAGAGCTATAGTGATAGTACACACGAAGATATAGCTTGAGTTGGGTCGATTGGTCCTCCTGATCTCATGTTTGTCATTTTAAGTGTTGTTGTCTTCTGGACTTTTATGCCATAATATAATGGTGTCAAATAATAAATGTTTCCTTTTAGATGGCCTACAAGCGCGGCCTTCGGACTGATTAATAATGAAAACAAACACACAATTCTGTTCTGTGGGTGCAATATTTTGATAATAAACCGACACAAACTTTGTCTATTGCTCCTTGTCAAATCAAATTAAAATTATGGAAACTCATAACTTAACTAAAAGACCACTTGGCTAAAATAATAATTCGAGCTCTCGGACTCAGACCTCCAAATTTAAAATAATTATATTTTCAATAAGTATCTTATTTTAAGAATTGGTTATATATTTTTAATTTTAATCATTGAATTGCATTCGAACGCATTTCAACGATCGAGATTAGAAGTATGTAATTAATCATTAGCCTAAATTCTTACTCTTTCAAGGAAATTGGGAGATGGCTCTAAATTACGTGGATATATATTGGATTGGGCGCCTGTCCTGCCAGTGGTCCATGGGCATGCAAGGCCATGTTGTTTGACTGAGAAGCAGACCCCATCTGATAAGATTTTTGTCGTTGGATTGCTGCCTCGGCCTTTCACATGGGGGAGGCCGAAATGTAGACCAAAACCATCGAATTCCTTCAAGTAAATATCCCCTATGTCTTTTGGCTTCTCTTCCATTTCCATATGTGTTTTCCCTCTCACTCGACACTCTCACATGCAGCTTGTGTGTTTCGTATAAATTTGAATGATATGGCCAAGTCGATATGGACAAATATACTTATTTATCTGCTTGGTTATTACCAAAACTTAATCCATCATCAGTTAGTATATACAGATTAGATTCAGGAGGCATATATGATAATGAGGCAATGCATCCCCACAAAAACATTCTCCACTTCTTCGCTTAACCCTGTTAGTATGTTAGCATGCAGCATTTGACCACGTCTCCATTCTCCAACTATATAGTGCCCTTTTTATGCGTGTGACAATATTACATGTATAGTGCAAGATAAGTAGAATGAGTTGATCGAAAGGAACTCTCATTTAACGGGGATATCACTTTTAGCTATTCCAACCAATAACGCAAGTGACACATAAGATAATTTTTCCATGTGTCATTGTGTTATTTGCCGAAGAAGGCAAAATAGTGTTGTTCCTGTTACATGTCAATTTTTTTGTGAGTTAATAAGCTTAATTAAATTTTATGTTCGATAATCAAAAGTAAGTTAGATTAAACGTGCATATGTGTCATAGAGTTTAAAGTTGACACTCGAGTCATTGTGAAGTCTATTAATGAGATTTAAGCAGCAATGTTATGAACAAGTATAATACACAAACTATACTCAGCATAAAAGGAGGAACTGAGCTGAATCAATATAATAACTCCTGGCCGTTGTGGCTTCACATAATATATAGCATATATAATTCGTCAAATAATTGTGGTGCAAATAAATTTATGACTTGATGTAGGTGAAAGCTATGGGAAGTACACTAGCGAGACTTAAATGGAATTAAATATATGAACCTTTCCTTTCTCTACCCTATGATGAAGAATCTAATATGATGCATGATTGACTGGGGATCTGTCCTGGAGTTGTAGGGGCATTGCCACTGGAAATGGGACCAGAGATGGGTCATAATTCTACTGTTTACGTGGCACGCACAATGTTCGGAATATACGTATCATTGGAATATTTAATAATTCCACATGGAGGGAGGAGGAGAAGGAGGCTGCAACTTCAATCAACTGCAGCAAGACAAGACAAGACAATCATCTTCTGCTTCTGGTTTTGGATTTGGCTGGATATCCTAAAATGGGCCTTCTCACTTGGTGAAGCGGTTGGGTCTCATAAAGATAGGGTAGGCCTCTTAACTATATGAAAGCAGGCTCAGGGGGTCTACTTACCCAGCCAGTGATCATGGCTTATATATCAGTTACCCATGGGCCTCAGCGGGACCCTGGAACGGACCTAATTCGCCAAGTAGGTTGGATAGGAGCTAGGAAAGCCCAAATACCACAATGCCAATTGGTTTTTTAAAATTTTAATTTTTTTTTAAGAATTAAAAAAAGATAATGGGTAGTTGTGTTCCATAAAAATAGGACTCATTATATGATTTTATTTTTAATTTTAAAATTTTGTAATATGAAAAATTATGAATTTACCATATTATCATCATTTAATTAATAATTTCAATTCTTAATGTTTGCATTAATTAAAAGCATTTTCTGGTATTTTGAATGTTTTACCATCCTCTGCCTTTTGCTTTATATATAGATAGATAATAATTAGTGCATAATAACTGTTTTGGCATGACAATAACAATTCCCTAATGTCATGTTTGCTTATAAAGAATGAGGGAAATCAATGAATCGAGGAACCTGGCTATAGAAATTATGGAATTGAATCAACTACTCCCCATACATGATTTTAATAGTATTTGATTACTAATTTAATTTTATATTCCTTATATTGCACTTTTTCCTTTTATAACAAGAAGTGCATAATAGTTTTTTTTGAGTGGCTATAAAAGCTCCCTAGCATATTTTTGAATTCAATTTAGGGTCAAGGCTCTGAGTTGGGATTGGGGATTGGGGGATGGATTTCGGAGATGGGGGATTTGGGGTTTGGAGATTAGAGATTGGGTTTTGGTCTTTGGTTACTTGGGATTTTGGGGGATGAATATGGGCAGTGGTGGTGGTGAAAGTAGAGGTGGAGGCGGAGGCAGCGATGAAGACAAAGGCAGCGATGGTGTTGAGGCTTTGAGTTGGGATTAATTTGGGCAATGGCATGGGCCTAGGGATTGGACTCGGGGAAGGGTGTGGCTTGAGGATGATGGGGTTTTTTCTTCTTATTTTTAAAATTCTATGAATATTTTATTACACTTAAACAAAAATGTAAGACCCATAAATGCCACGCGTGCAATGAACATGAGATTTGATGGAAACTCTAATGGCGGAATTGTTGAAGAATATAAGTCCCACATCGGAAACTTGACTAAATAAAATACAATATATAATGAATTGTTCCACTACTAATATCACCGAGGCATTTTGTGATAAAACCTCACACCTCCTGGGCTTTGTAGGTGGTTAAGTTGGGGACAATATCGATGGTGTTGGTTGTGGCCGCTGACCCGTCTCTTTGAATTTAATATGATATCAGAGTGGGTTGATTGACTGAGCCTAAAATTGGGCCTTTACCCTTACCCAATATGTGGTGTTCACATGTTGGGCTTGAATGTTTACTCATACCCCTTATCCAATATGTGGTGTTCACGTGTTGGACTTAAATGATTGACTCAAATGTGACTTGACTTCACGTGTGGCCCACTATGTGGTGGTCCCACGTGAGGGGCGTGTTGAAGAATATAAGTCCCACAGTTGGAAACTTGACTAAATAAAATACAATATATAATGAATTGTTTCACCACTAATATCACGGAGGCCTTTTGTGATAAAACCCCACACCTCCTGGGCTTTGTAGGTGGTTAAGTTGAGGACAATATCGATGTTGTTGGTAGTGGGCCGCTAACCCAGTCTCTTTGAATTTAACAGGAATCACATGCAATAAATTAGAAAGATCGGGATATCTAATCGTAAAAATTAAGAATATACAAACTAACATGCCTTATAAGTGAAACCACATGATACCAAATTGGAATTGTCCACAAAGCTTAGTAGTTCTCTCCACTCTTGTCCAGAAGATCCAAGGGATGGGAGAATCTCATAGGGATTCAAAGTTCAAAGTTCAGGCTCTCATAGGGATGTAAGGCACCACTGGGCCTCTCCTCGAGTGTTGATCCATTATTATCTTTTTGGGCGTTTGTCTAACTGCCCACAAAAATAGGGCCAAGTTTTCAGTTTAAAGATTTTGACACACTGGACGAGGAAAACAAGTCTTACTGAAATGCATGTGTTTGTTGAACTACATCGTTGAGGTGAGGTTGGTTTCTTGGACCCTGTCGGCTTTTGAAGTTGCCCTAGCTCTGCTTAAAAGCAAAGCACTCTAAATCGAAATCATAACACAACTTAAGTGAGCTCCCTAAACCCAGAAGGCCTTCATTAACCAGAGACCCAGCCCATCACAGTTTTCACATCGAAATTGTAGCCACATTCTCAGATAAATCATGCACAAAACTTTTCTTCTTCGATGGGAAACTCATATTTAAAGGCTAAGCAAAAGAAAAAAAAACCCCAAATGTGAAAATTGATTAAAAAGCTAAATTACTCTTTGACAAGTGCTTTGTTAGACGCAATTTCATCATCAAAAATCATGATCTACAAAACCCACCTCCATTTACTACAACCACTCACAGACTCGTACCAAACCAGCAGCACCCATAAAAAAAAACCCCAACAACAATAACAGATAACATCTACGGGCTTCCTTCCTCCCCCTTTTGCCTTTGCCCTAACCCTAAATCGCCAAAAGCAAAGTCATGCCCAAAATTTTGACACATCCAACACTCTCACCTGACCCTGCTAAAAAGCCACAAGTTTAACAATGTGACTCATATACCCTAACACATCAACTTAATCACCAAAATTCGCCACTGCTCTCTTTGTAGTTAACTCGTGCCGAGGAGTTAAGTACCTCCTAATAGAGACAGAAGCCCTAATTTTCATTACGTCGGAGGACCCTAACCGCCTATAACCGGTAAACACATCCTAATGTGACCGGGAAAAAAATAAACGAAATAATGACTTCCTTCCTCTCTCTCCACACCCCAATTTTTTTCCTTCTCGCTGTAGGAGAGTAGTGTTGCCTTATATTTATATCCCCATATTATATATACCACATTTTCTAAACTCTCTCTCCCTCTCTCTCTCTCTCTCTCTCTCTCTGGTTTTCTGTTTGTCTTCCGAGAAAGATAAAAAATAAAAAACGTAAGGTGAAAAGTTTATAATTTGGCTTCTTAATATCGTATTCCCTCCCACCTTGGGTTGCTAAGAGAATCACGATAATTTTCGCAATATAACTTTCTCCTTGTGTGCTCTTTTGAGTTTGGCTTACAAAAAAGCTTGTTCTGGAGGACTTTGGTGGCTATTCGACGACTTAACGATCTCTTTGTAATCTTCGTTTCCAGATTGTCCAGTATTTTTCCCGGAAAATTTTCTCTAAGCATTGCGTTATCTTCAAGTAAATGTTAATTACTCTCTAATTTTCTCTTGTGGTTAGGAATTTGGCTACGGAAAGGTGATCTGTTCAGAGCTTGGGATTAGAATTCTTGTTTGTATGTCACTTTTGCTCACCTTTTGTGTTGCAATTTTTGTTGTTTGGTTTTAGATCTGCTCTGTGCTTGTTGCTTGTGTTTGAATGAGCGAGTTGGTTTTTGTAGGATTACCTTGGGCTTTGAATCGCAGTTTGAAGCATGATTTGTGGTTGAAGAGGGAAAGAGTTTGTGACGGAGATGAAGAGGTCCAGAGAAGACGTTTTTATGACCTCGCAACTCAAGCGGCCCATGGTTTCCTCTCGAGGAGAGCCGTAAGTTCTTCATCTCTTTCTCTATTTATTTTTTCTTAATATTTTTTTGTTTGCTTTATGTTAATGTTTGTGGTTGATTATCCATGTATATTCTGCTTGATGATGATGCTTGAATTTGACGAGCCCCTGCTTGTCGATTTACTGTTTGTGCGTGCACTTTTGATTTTTATATTAAAATCAGATGGTAATTTCACAGTAAAAAGCTTCGAAATTAAACGTTTTTGTTTGGCTTGCTGACAAAAGATCAGATTTTGTTTAGGTCTCTGGACCAATTCCTTCAGAAGTTTCAATCTTCCTCGGGTGTGGATAGAGGAGACACCAAAATAGAAATTATTATCCTTGTCATGTCTGCAGGCTTTTCTTGTCTCTCCTTTTTGTGGAATAAAAATTAAGATGATGTTTAATTTTATGTGAAAAATATGTTTTCCGGGCTATTGATCTGCTGGAAGAGTTTGGAAATGATGCACGTTAACTAATTTGTAAGTTTCTTTCTGTGCAATGAAGTTCGGGGCAACCCCAGATGATGGGCGGAGCAGCTGCCCAGAAACTAACAACAAGTGATGCCTTAGCATATCTAAAGGCGGTGAAGGATATATTTCAAGACAACAGGGATAAATACGAAGAATTTCTTGAAGTCATGAAAGACTTTAAGGCCCAAAGGTTCGATTATGACACATGCTTTACTTGACTTTATAAACTTATTTTACTTGATGGAGGGTTGGGTGGACTTTGCTTATATGAGCTTGTGTTGTTGACTTGAGTTTGTGTGTACTGCGTTGATTGTAGAATTGACACTGCGGGTGTGATAGAGAGGGTGAAGGATTTATTTAAAGGGCATCGAGAGCTAATATTAGGTTTCAATACCTTCTTGCCGAAGGGATATGAAATCACCCTCCCACTTCGAGGACGAGCAACAGCCTCCTCAAAAGAAGCCTGTTGAATTTGAAGAAGCTATCAATTTCGTGAACAAGATTAAGGTGGGAACATCACTTCATAGCTTAATCTGAGGCCACAGGTTTTCTATAAAGTTTTCTAACTTAATGAATTCTCTACCTGCAGACCCGATTTCAAGGCGATGACCGTGTTTATAAATCTTTTTTAGACATTCTGAATATGTACAGAAAGGAAAACAAGTCCATCACAGAGGTTTACCAGGAGGTGTGTTGGTGCATCTTTCGCATACCTTATCCCTTCATTTGGTTATGTTCATTCATCTCATGTTTCAGAAATTCAATTTGGCCTTTTGCAGGTTGCAGCACTTTTCCAAGAACACTCAGACTTACTTGTGGAGTTTACTCACTTTTTACCTGATACTTCAGGAACAGCCTCCATTCACTTTGCTCCATCTCATAGAAACTCAATGCTCCGTGATAGGAGCTCTGCTATGCCCCCTATGCGGCAAATGCATGTTGACAAGGTTTATTTCATTCTCAGCCTCTCAGCCTTGTATCAACTTTTTATGTTTTATTTTTTCATATTAATATCTCGTTGTTGAAGCTAACATCTGGTACATGTGCATTGTTGCCAGAAAGAAAGGACCATGGGTTCTTATGCTGACCACGATCTCAGTGTTGACCGTCCTGATCCTGACCACGATAGAGCTCTGATGAAAGTGGACAAAGAGCAAAGGAGGCGTGGTGAGAAGGAGAAGGAGAGGAGAGAAGATAGAGAAAGACGAGAACGTGACCGGGATGATAGAGATTTCGACCATGATGGCAGTAGGGACTTCAACATGCAACATTTTCCCCACAAACGGAAATCTGCTCGTAGGACTGAAGACTTGGCTACTGAACAATTGCATCCAGGTGGGGAAGGCGATGAAAACTTTGCAGAACATCTCATTTCATCCTCTTATGATGATAAAAATTCTGCCAAAAGTGAGGATTATGATGTTTTTGAACTAATTTACGTAATAACCAAAACTTATTGAGATCAACTACTTAGTACAGAAAAGCTGTCCATCTAGTAAGAAATTTGCTTTATTCCTATATGTAATTGTATGCTTGTGTGTGTGAGAAAGGGGGTGGGGCTGGGGGGAAGTAAGTACTGGCAGACCTTGGATAGCCAAGGTCATTGCACAGGCATAAGTTTAGTGTGAGTATCAAGTGTAGTATTGTTTCTACATTCTTTCTTTTTTGTTGAGCACTTTATCTGCCTGTTTGTTCTTGTTCCTTCAATAGCTTCTTTTACTCATTGCATCTCATGGCAGGTATGTATGGCCAGGAGTTTGCTTACTGTGATAAGGTGAAGGAGAAGTTACGAAATCCTGATGATTACCAGGAATTTCTGAAGTGCCTCCATATTTTTAGCAAGGAAATTATTACAAGATCCGAATTGCAGTCTCTGGTAAGATGTGCATGTAATATAGATATAAACTGTTATCATCTCCTTACTCGTTTAAGGACATTAATCAGAATACAATCTCTAATTTGTAGATTTCTGCTTTTTTAGGTGGGTGATTTACTTGGAAGGTATCCGGATCTTATGGATGGGTTTGATGAATTTTTGGCATGTTGTGAGAAGAAAGGTAATGGTTTAGTCTAATTTTTTTTTTTTTACCTGCTCTATGTACTGTGATTAACACTATATCTAATTGAGTCCTGTCCTGCAGATGGGTTCCTTGCTGGTGTCATGAGTAAAAGTACGTAACATAATTTGTTCCCTTTTTGTTCCAATAAGTTAGATCCTCCTCTTAGTTTATCTTAAGAGCTCGGGCACTGGCACGGGCTTCCCTTTTTTTTTTTTTTTTTTCTTAATTCAATTTGAGGTTTACATGCATTTTGAGTTTTGTACTTTGTCTATAGACCTGAAAATCAACTCTTAATTCTTGATTCATCACAGAGTCCTTGTGGAATGAAGGACATTTACCCAGATCAGTGAAGGTAGAGGATAGGGATAGGGATAGAGATCGTGAAAGGGATGATGGGGTTAAAGATAGAGAGCGTGAAACTCGAAAAAGGGATCGACTTGAGAAAAATGGTGCCTCTGGAAATAAAGAAGTCGGAGGCCAGAAGATTTCTATATTTTCCAGTAAGGATAAATACTTGGCCAAACCTATTAATGAACTTGACCTCTCTAACTGTGAGCGCTGCACTCCAAGCTATCGTCTCCTTCCAAAGAATGTATGTGATGCTTTCTTAGATAATCATCTATGTTTACTTTTAAGGAGGTTTGATGCTTTTACAGAAATTTGTATTTATATATGTCTTGCAGTATCCAATACCTTCTGCTAGCCAAAGAACGGAGCTTGCGTCTGAAGTATTGAATGATCATTGGGTATCCGTCACTTCTGGAAGTGAGGATTACTCTTTTAAACACATGCGCAAAAACCAGTATGAAGAAAGCTTGTTTCGTTGTGAGGATGATAGGTTGGCCTTAGATTTTCAGTATCTATGTTGATTTTCTCTTTATTTATACATTTGTTTTCAACTGGCATCAACTGAATGTGGCTGTTCTCTGTTTTTCTTTTTTTGCTCCCCAATTGTCTTCATTGTCATTGGCATATAGGTTTTATGTTGTCATTCTTGCACTTAAATTGCATACTGATTTATAAATGATGAAACCTATGTTTTGTTTCTGACATTTGTTTTCTGGTAGGTAAATATCGAAAAAATAGAGAAACTTGTGCATGTTGTTTGCATCGAATATTTTACTCTTTATTGCACTACCAATTATTTTAAAGGATTTCCAGTTTTTGGCTATATTGACTTTGTCACTGGGTAATTTTTCTTAGGTTTGAACTGGATATGTTGTTAGAGTCCGTGAATGTAACGACCAAGCGTGTTGAAGAACTATTAGAAAAGATCAATAACAATACGATCAAGATGGACAGTCCAATCCGTATTGAAGAACACTTCACAGGTTATATTCTTTTTAATGACTGAATAGAGGAATGCCTGTTTATGTAATCTGAGCTCAGTTGTTGATTTTCATTTTTCTTTATATATATTTTTGACGGGACTCTACTCCTCTCTTCTTTTCTAGCTCTGAATCTGAGGTGCATTGAGCGATTATATGGTGACCATGGGCTTGATGTGATGGATGTGTTGAGAAAAAATGGTCCATTAGCTTTGCCTGTTATATTAACCCGTTTGAAGCAAAAGCAAGAAGAGTGGGCAAGGTGTCGTTCTGATTTTAATAAAGTTTGGGCTGATATATATGCCAAGAACTATCACAAGTCACTTGATCATCGTAGCTTCTACTTCAAGCAACAGGACACAAAGAGCTTAAGCACAAAAGGTAATCTAAAAACTTCATATCGCAGTTTCCACTATAATTATGTATGCTACTTGAAGTAAAAGATCAATGAGATCATATTCTACACTGTTAATCTTCCTTTTTGGGCAGGCCATGCTATTCTTTTTATTGTTTAAATTAGGCTTTTTTCGTTCGTTTCCTTTTAATTTATTAAGAATCTATATTCTTCCATTTTTTGCAATCACTCTTTTTTACTATGGGAATTATTGATTGTTTCCGCTTTCCTCTCATGGATGTGAACAAACTTTTGCAGCCTTGCTGGCAGAGATTAAAGAGATCAGTGAGAAGAAGCGGAAGGAAGATGACGTTCTTCTCTCAATCGCTGCTGGAAATAGACGACCTATTATTCCCAATTTGGAATTTGAGTACCCTGATCCTGAAATCCATGAAGATCTGTATCAACTCATCAAATATTCTTGTGGAGAAGTTTGCACTACCGAGCAATTGGATAAAGTTATGAAGATATGGACAACCTTCCTTGAACCAATGCTTGGTGTTCCTACTCGGCCTCAAGGTGCAGAAGATACTGAAGATGTAGTGAAGGCGAAAAATCATACTGGAAAAAATGGTACTGTGAGTGCGGGAGACACTGATGGCAGTCCTGGTGGCGGTGCTACTGCAACGAATTCCAAACAGTTAAATTCTTCGAGAAATGGAGACGAAAGCATTCAACCTGAACAGTCAAGCTCTTGCAGGACTTGGGCAGTAAATGGGGCTAATGGGGTTAAAGATGAAAGTTCCCTTGACATTGATCGTGCTGCGTGTAAAGGTGATACTTTCTGCAATACCTCTCAACAAGGTAAAGTGCAGAGTAATGCATCTACAGCCGATGAAACGTCTGGAGTTAGCAAACAAGACAATTCCAATGAAAGATTAGTCAATTCTAATTTATCACCCCCTGGGTTGGAGCAAAGTAATGGAAGAACTAATCAAGAAAACTCATCAGGTTTGTAGAATGACACCACTGAAAGTTTTTGTCTGTACTAACCGGACATATTGCTTCTTTTGTTTTCTTACTATTATTTTCGAAACTATGACTAGATTTCTGAAATACCCCACCCTTTTTTCTTTCTGAAAGGGCTTAGTCCTACTCCATCCAGACCAGGTAATGGCACTGTTGACGGTGGGCTTGAGTTACCTTCATCAGAGGTAAGGTTAACTGTGGTGATACATTTATGGTGAAACTAATTTTAGTTAATAGTTTCATTACTCATGGTTGAAGGTTTAGTAAGAGAATATTTAACTCTGCAATGTGTAAATGGTTTTAATTTTGGTTCTTATGTATATTGAACATTTTAGTTAAGATGGGAACAAAGAGAGTTTCATATAGTATATTTTTTGATTTTGTTTCCGGGATTTTTTACAGTATGTTGTGGCAGACTTTTCTACTGATTTGCAGAATACTGTGCATGGCATGTTGAGTCTACTTGTGAGTTTGTTTGGTAAAAGCTGAAAGATTTCTAACAACATACCTATCAAATGAGCTAAAATTAGAGTCTATATAAACTGTTGGCTTTGCTGGCAAATTATGTAGCCTTCTTGTGTAGATTTTATTGAGATCCTAAACTTGATATTAAAGTTACCATCTTGAAGGTATAGTTTAGAATCTTGATGCATTGAAATTAGATGGTTAAATAAATCTGTGGTTTACTTGTATATCTTAAAATAAAGTCTTATGCCAGCTTTTAAGAAGTCAATCCATTGATTGTATTCCTTACTACCCATGAATCTGGCGTTTAGATTGACTATAGCTGATGGTAGGTCTTGGATATTGATCTATGCATTGCCATGGTAAATATCTGCTTAAGATTTTTATGTTCCTATTGACGTCACAGGGTGGTGATTCTACAAGACCTGTTATATCCTCAAATGGAGCAATCGGAGAAGGCACCAAAGGTCTCAGATATCTTGAAGAGTCTGCTAGACACTTCAAGATTGAAAGAGAGGAAGGTGAAATATCTCCAAATGGAGATTTTGAGGAGGATAATTTTGCAAATTACAGAGAAGCTGGTTTGGAGGCTGTCCAAAAACCAAAGGATGGTGTTGTTGGCAGGCAATATCAAGCCAGACATGCAGAAGAAGAAATATGCGGTGGAGAGACAGGGGAGAAAATGATGCTGATGCTGACGATGAAGGTGAGGAAAGCGCTCAGAGGTCATCAGAGGATAGTGAAAATGCTTCCGAGAATGGTGATGTTTCTGGTAGTGAGTCTGGTGATGGAGAGGAATGTTCTCGTGAAGAGCGTGAGGAAGATGGGGACAATGATGAGCATGATACTAAGGCAGAGAGTGAAGGTGAAGCTGAAGGGATGGCTGATGCCCATGATGTTGAAGGAGACGGAATATCTTTACCGTTTTCAGAACGTTTTCTCCTGACTGTGAAGCCTCTTGCAAAGCATGTTCCTCCAGCTTTACATGACAAGGAGAAGGACTCTAGGGTTTTCTATGGAAATGATTCGTTCTATGTGCTTTTTAGGCTTCACCAAGTAAGGTTTCTTCTACCACACCACAGTGTGTATGTGTATTTCTTACATACTTAAGTATCTGCATTTCAGCCATTAGATCATATATGAACTTCCTAGATACATAGCGGATCAAAGTGGGTTAGTTGTATCTCAACCGTCCATATCTAATCTAATGGCTTTTATGCAAGTACTTAACTTTGACCTATAGATTGTCCTTTGTGCGTGTGTGTGTCTGTATTCTTTTGAATTTAGTGGATGTTGGTTTTGATATACTTGTATCCCAACCCTTTCACTAATTTGACAGACACTATATGAGAGAATACAATCGGCAAAGACTAATTCATCATCTGCTGAGAGGAAGTGGCGGGCTTCAAATGATATGAGCCCTTCGGATTCTTATGCTAGGTACCTTTGCTTTGGTCTCCTTGTTCTATTTGCAACTTTGAAGTGAACATACTTCCTAACTCCTTATTATATGGTACAGATTCATGAATGCACTTTACAATTTGCTTGACGGTTCTTCTGACAATACAAAATTTGAGGATGATTGTCGAGCTATCATTGGGACACAATCATATGTTCTATTCACATTAGACAAGCTGATCTACAAGCTTGTTAAACAGGTTCGTTGCCCTTTAATTTTCTTTCTTTTTACCCCTTTCTTCAAGTTTCTTTCCCTTCTCCTTTGTTGACTACAAATATTCTGCTTCATGTACTTTTTTCAGCTCCAAACAGTCGCCAGTGATGAGATGGACAATAAACTTGTCCAACTTTATGCATTTGAAAAATCAAGAAAGCCGGGAAGATTTGTAGATGTGGTTTATCATGAAAATGCTCGTGTTCTTCTTCATGATGAGAACATTTATCGCATTGAATGTGTAGGCCTTTTATGTGGTATTATAAGTTGTAGTACTTTATAGGATTATAGAGTTTCAGCTCTCTAAATTTATTATCAAGATTTGTTTCTTTGCAGTCATCCTTACCAACCCGGGTGTCTATTCAGCTTATGGATTTTGGGCATGATAAGCCTGAAATGACTGCTGTTTCCATGGACCCTAATTTTTCCGCTTATCTGCACAATGAATTCCTCTCAGTTCTTCCTGACAAAAAAGAGAAGTCTGGGATCTTCTTGAAGAGGTATGTTGGCTATAGTTAAGAGTGCGAAGGTTAGGAAGCTGAGTGTCATGACTAATAATGCTTTGGTGATGTTTGCAGGAACAAATGTGCTTATGGTAGTAGTGATGAATTGTCTGCTATCTGTGAGGCCATGGAAGGACTTAAAGTCACCAATGGTTTGGAGTGTAAGATAGCTTGCCATTCATCCAAGGTACTTCATTTAATACTCTGCTATAATAGCTAGTTATATTTAGGTGCATTATGATGATATGTTTTGCATGAAATTGTGGCATTATGGGTATTGTCTTTCTATTATTCGGTTTGTTTATCTGGTTTTCTGCTTCTGTTAATCAATTAGAGTTTTGTATGTGGTAGGTCTCATACGTTTTAGATACAGAAGACTTCCTGTTTTGGACAAAAAGGAAAAGGAAAACTTTGCATCGGGACAGTTCATGCCAAAAGCTGGCCAGGTCTTCCAATGGTTGGAGTAGAGTAGAGCGGTTTCACCGGTTGCTTTCTGGCTCATGATATGCCCTATTTTGACCATCAAGTAAATATGGTATGTACTTATCTGGTTTTTGCTTTTTGCTTGCATGTTTTTAATGCCAATTTTCTTCCACTCACATGCTTGCGGTAGACGCATATAAGATGTTGATATTTAATGAACGAAAAATGAATGTCTTCGCTTCTTAATTTCTTCACATGTTGAGATGAAAGGAGAAGCCTTATAACTATTTTGTAATACATTTGTCTTTCGGTTCTGCAGTAGCATTTTGCAAACATTACATACCCTGGCGCTGGAAATTCGAAAAATTTGAGGCGCTGTGAGCGAAAAAAGCTTTTGTGGGATTACCTTGTATTTCTTATTTCTGTCTCTCCCGACCAAATAAAGCATTGAGGAGGATACGGCTCGAAAGGTGTATACTTTGAGTTGGCACTTTGAGCCGCATTCATGTAAATAAAGGTAATTTGTGTTGTAAACTAGAGATACATTTTCAATTTATTCATCGATAATTTTTGTTAATCTTTTATAATTTATTTTATTTCTGGCGTTTTAATTTTTTAGTGGACACTTGTCTTATATGTTTCGGTCATTAAAATAGCCTGGCTGATTTTACTTGCTGTCCGTATGAACGTCAATTGTTAAATATTGACTTTTACCTTTATTTTGCACCATGCTAATTGTTGGTCCGTAGGTATGTCAATGTCAATGAGAAATGAGGCTTCAAAGAAGAAGAAAAATTCTTGAAATATGCTTGAGATATTTGTGTATAGATCGTACATAATCGTACTTTTTGTCGAGTTGTACATCCTGTAATTTTTGTTTCGTATTTGCAATGCGTGGATTGAGATTGTTAATTATCTCAAACTTGTATGGCTCTAAACTATTTTATAAATTCTTAAGTTAGTCCTACTGAATGCTCGCCAGAGAGCGGTTTCCATTCCAAGGTCCCTTGCAGTGTTTGATTCTTTTTAAGCCCTCCGTCGAGGAAATCCATAATAATGCAGTCAAATTTGGATGACAATGAACAGTTGTGCTGGAACCAATGATAAATAAGCTTAAAGCTTGAAACAATTGTGTTTTAAAATTACAAAATCAAATAAAAATAAAAACATCGTGACTAGGTTGGCTTTGCAACACGTTCATATCGACTCATGAATCCGAAAAAGAAAAAGCTCACTTGGGCTTCCTTCAGAATAGACTAATCATTTGTAACAATTACTTTCTTACCACATTTTTCCTCGAACAATAGCAATGAAATTCTTAAAAAATCTAACCTAAAAACTTATTTATTCATTATATATAAAGGATACTCCCCACGTGATGAGCAGTAGAAACTGAATTGATTGTACAAGATAATTTTACTGATACACAATTACTACAGCTGATAAAAGATCATGCTCCCAAGACTACATTCTGGGAGACTTTACCTATTGTTTGTTTTAGATATCGACTTCGAACTTGTTTTCTTGAGATGAAAAAAGAATGAAAGAGCTTGATTGGCTCTGGGGCGGCCAAATAGGCACAGTACATGATGTTACGAAATTGTTGGTCTACAAATTTCATATTGTTAGAATATAATGTCATTCATCCAGCCAGCTCACTTATGGGAGGACGGTCCATAATATTTGACGCCGTCTTCGCATTGCTTTGCAGTAGCGGGTCAATGTCAGGCAACTTAGGAATTTGCACCAGCAGATCGATCGTTCGTCGTAGGAGCCGTGCTAAATCACCCTCATCCATCGCACAGTCCATCATGATTTCCCTCCAGGTCAACCCAGAAACCCAGGCTTCAACCATACCTGAAAACTGGGTGTCCAAATAGCAAGGCTTGTTCACACCATGCTTCTCTTGAAGCTGCAAAAAAGAGCTTCTCTGCTCATCCAAGAAGTTGACCACGTCGACTACTGTACTAGAAGGTTCATATATGTAGCTGTTGTTTTTCCAAGGACGAACTTTGATTCCTTCAGATACTAAACTTGCACAGACAGCAGCAAGTTCCGGAGGCTTCAAATCTATTAGGATTTTATTTCGAAGAACCATGGCAAGCCAGAGTTCATTTTCTCCTCGAATGGCAGCTGCAGTTACACCAAGTGGAAACTTGACATGAGTATTAATATCCAATGCTCGAGTCTCGTGTATGACATTGCTGATCTGCAAGAACTCCTTCCAACCAGAGGGTTCAATTTGCTCAATTCGATTAGTCAAACGTCTTGATCTACCCTTTAAGCGTTTAATCTTTTCCTCTGTAAACTTGGCCATGTCAACAATTTTCTTGTATTCTCTGAAGCCTTGAGTACGTGATATCTTCTTCTTCAGACGTGAAACTTTATTTCTTTGATCTTTGTAACGCTCTACAGCGTTATGGTATGCTTCTGACTTATGCAAAAGCTCATCATGTTCAAGAGACTATTCAAGACAGGAACATTCAAACTCCAAGACCATGTCTCGAGAGATCCTTCCATGTTCCAAAAACCACCAAGTTCAGACTCAGCAAGCTTCTCCCACTTCAGTTCCGTCTTATCCAGAAGCATACTCATAATTTCCCGAGGCAAAGCATCTCCTAGAGCTAAAGCAACATTTGGGAAGCCTGTCTTATAAACTGTTTTAATCCACTTTTCTGTAAATAGATACCAAGAATTATCTGAACCAAGAGCCACATAATATGATGGTTCAAAAGCTAAATTTGATTCAAACTCTGAGGTTACTGCATTTAGTGCAAAAGCGTCATCAGCACAAACCATGTGCTTAAGCTTTGAACCACTGAATGAGTCAACCTTCCCCAGATAAACAGCCGGGATAGAGTGTTGAACTCCTTCAGAATCCTTGAACTGCAGGCACAAAAAGGGCAAGTGTCCATTTTCAAACTCCTCTAACAAGGGTCTCAGTGAAGATAGTTTCTGAGATTCCATTCTTCTTCTAAGTTCAGTTCTTAGACGTTTCTCTGCTCTTAATTCTTCCTGTAGATCTGCAATCTCTTTATATGCTGGTCCAGATAGAAGCTTCCTGCTCTTTCTATCGATGGCATCATCGCTAATTTCCAAAGTCAGTATCTCAATTTCTTTCTGAATTCTAGTAAGCTCCTCTTTTGCAGCAAGCATAACATTGCTGCCAACATAGTTTCCAAAACTTTGCTCAACTAACTTTCTAGCTTCTTCCAAAGTTCGACCTGATTGGGAATCTTCCGCATCATCTGATTCCTTTGATCTATGGGTAACTTTTGCACCGGCAAGAGGATTTAGCACCATTCCATATGAAGCTGTAAACTGGGACACCAAAGGTTCAAGTCCAGCAAAAACAATCTTGCAACAGGCTTCAGCACCTTCATAAGGACTTTGAACAAGCACTACGTGACCCCTTTCATCAATCCCTCTACGTCCAGCACGCCCAGCCATTTGAAACAGTTCATTTGGGCTTAATTGGGTACGTCCACTGTCGCTTCTTTTGCTGAGGGATGCAATAATGGCTGTCCTAGCAGGCATGTTGATTCCTGCAGCAAGTGTTTCTGTAGCAAAGACAACCTTAACAAGTCCCCGCTGAAACAGCTCTTCTATGAATGATTTCCATAAAGGTAGACAGCCAGCATGATGTGCAGCAACTCCTTGCAGTAAACCCTTCACAGCAGTCTCCCTGATAGCATCAGGATACTTAATGCGGAACCTCTTCAAGGCTAGTTGAACCTCACTCATCTCACAGTCATCCAAGAGATTGTTATCTTGAACATACTGAACAGCAGCATCACATCCTTTTCTGCTAAAAATAAACCATATTGCTGGCAGCATATCTCGAGACTTAAGGTGCCATAATGCATCAGTAATTTGAGGTACCTAAAGGGCAAAAAGAAACCGAAAAAAAATTCAAATGGTCAAATTTATTGGCCAATCGTTTATGGAACACTGATCTCACAGGTCAGGTACATAAGATCCTTAATCAAGCAGTGTGTCCCTAGCAAAACCAAAACAAAAACGAAAACAAGACTTGCTTTTGTATTTGTCTCACAAGATTAATGCATGAATCATACTTGCGAACGGTGTATTAAGTTGATGTCATTCTTTGAAAGTGGTCGTCTAGACATGTTACCAGTACTGTCATCATAGCTCATCTCACTTGCACGTCTTCTTGAACTCCTCCTTCTAGACCCATCATCTTTGTAAGATTTTGTTCCTGAAGCATTAAGTTGAAGATAATTGACTGACAACCTCCTGTTCCATTCAAAGAAAACGTAAACTTTAAATATTAATAGATGGTCCTATATTGGCAGAGCCTCTAAGAAATCTTCATGGTAATTGCAAGATAAACCTTAAATTTCCACCAACAGAATGTTTGGCAGAATAACTCTGATGAAGCTTAAGCATGTAAATCAGATAAAGCTGAACTGATTAATCTTTTCTGAAAAAGAAAGTCAAATGGAAAGGCATTGCTACTCATATAACAGAAGAGAATCTCCAAGATATTTTGATTGGGTAAAAACTAAGAGTTAAGTATACAATAAAAATAACAAAAACTAATCATAATGAGAAGCAAAGTACCTATTCATGTGCTTTCCTGTCTTATCAAGAAGCGGTAACAAAGAAGTCTTCGTTGAGAAATGCCAAGTCAATGGTACTGGACGCCTTGATGAAGTTACCAATTCAGTTTTACCATGAATCTGGAAACAGGATGAAAGGAGCAAAATACTGTGTGTCAAAATGTAATATATCTTCCGTGAATGTAGAGCATTAAATCATCAAAGGAGCAAAATACCTGACCAATCCAACCAGCCAATTCATCTGGATTTGCAACTGTTGCTGACAAACATATGAGTTGAACTTTTTGGGGCAATAAATAACCTGAAATATTTCATAGATTATGTAACGAAACACTATGACAATATCATTGGCATTGAAGCAGTTTCCTGGAAACAAATTGCACTTACGATTTCTTCCCACACAGTACCCCGGTACATGTCACTTAGATAATGAACTTCATCCAGGACAATAGCATCCACATGAAAAAGTCCATCCCCAGAAGAAGCCATTCCCACGCTGCATTAAGAAGCTAAAGTGAAATACCATCCCTTATTCCAAGAATAAACTCAGAAGTTGAACTGCAAAACTAAGAATATAAATCTATAAACTACTGCTACTAGGACTGATTAAATAAGTTGTTTATACCTCTGATACAACATGTTGCGCAAGATCTCTGTGGTCATAATTAAAACCCGAGCATCTTTGTTCACTGCCGAATCTCCAGTAAGAAGGCCGACATTGTCATCGCCAAAAGTCTCACTGAAATTACAACAACGCATCAGCTAATTCAATTCAGCGTATCACGACTTACAAGTACATTACCTACATTGCTATTTTCAAGGACCAATTACTTCAGAATTTTACATAAACTTCACCAAGAAATGTATATATTCTTTTCTT
Source organism: Prunus fruticosa (assembly GCA_018703695.1). Lineage (NCBI taxonomy): Eukaryota > Viridiplantae > Streptophyta > Magnoliopsida > Rosales > Rosaceae > Prunus > Prunus fruticosa. The sequence goes on along the minus strand of CM031917.1, from coordinate 39,886,511 downwards.
GTCAGAGTAATATGACTCGCATACCGAAATTCTCGAAACTTCTGATTGGACAAGGCCTTCAGCGGAGTTGTGTAAAACAATCTCCTTCCTCTGGCTACGGTTGCAACGGCAGCAGCTTCTGCTATCAGAGTCTTTCCACTGCTCGTGGGTGCCGATACCACCACGGACGAACCTCTCAAGAATGCTTGTATCGCTAATCTCTATCCAAAATTAATCAAAGAAAATGTAATTCAGAATTCATACGATTCATAAAATCTTCAGTGGTGTATTCGAAATTGAAACTCACCTGAAATTTATCGATTCGGAAATCGTAGATAGAAGCGAGCTCTTCGTCATCTATCATTTCCTCGCCGAACACTTTAACTTCGCCGCACAGCTTCTCCACTCTCTGCCACTTGAACTCCTCGGGCCGAGTCGACGGCTCTGCGGCCGCCATTGAAGTATCGATTTCATCGTCGCTCTGTTCGAGTCCGTCCGACATAATATCGCCGGGTACGTCGTCGTACTCATCCGCCGCCACGTCTTCGTCGTCGTCGTCCTCTTCGTACTCGTCTTCGTCTTCTTCTTCGTCGGCATCGGAGAGTTGAGATTTTGCAGGGAAGGCTGAGCTTGGGGATTGGAAAGTGACTCGAAAACGCAGTGAGCGTGGAGAATATGTAGGAGGTGATTTGGGTGAACAAAACCCTAGGGCTTGGGTGGTTTGGGTGAGATGGTGAAGCAGGGGATAAGAAGAGCGTTTGAGAGAAAGGAGGCGCGTGAAGGTGTGAGGATGTGAGGATGAAGTGTCCATGGCGGGAGAGATTTTTGGGCACCCCAGCTCCAGCTGAGTTGTGGGCTTATCGTTTTTTATTGTGATATTTTGAGAGTGGACAGGACAGCGACGATGCGACGTCGCTTCCGTTGCGTAACTGTTTTCGATTAAAGTACCGTTGATTTGAATTGAACCATTTGTTCGTTACTTTTGATTTGGACCGGGAAGTTCAAAGTAGGTGCCGTTAACGTGTAGATTTCTGAACTAGTTACGTAGGTACACAAGTTGGGCCCAACAGTCGATGACCAGGGCCTCTATTGGGCTCTCATTCATATTTATATCTGATTATCATTTTAATTTTTTAACTAATATTCGCACTATCTAATTTGGTCATTCAATTCTCTCATTCGTGCAATTCAATCATAATACCAACAGTCGATGACCAGGGCCTCTATTGGGCTCTCATTCATATTTATATCTGATTATCATTTTAATTTTTTAACTAATATTACGCTATCTAATTTGGTCATTCAATTCTCTCATTCGTGCAATTCAATCATAATAACGTGAGGTGCTTTTCAATGATAAATTCAACTTTTGAGCTCATTCTAAGCGCTTAGAGGCAAAATAAGATTTTATTGTTGGGTTAGGGTTCGAATTTGGGCATTTTGGAGATTTTAGTGAGTTAGGTTTCAATTTAAAGGAAATGGATGGATAGGTCAATTTGGGGAAATTGGAAGTAGAGAGATGGGTAGGCCGTTTCAGAAGATGTTTGTGCCCACATTTACATAATGAGACGAAATGATTAAATTGACATGAATGAGAATAATTAAAACGGTACGAAAATTAGTTGGATAATCAAAATAAAACTCGGGGTATAAACCTTTACCCTTTTTTCTATGTAATTTTATCCGTTTACTTTCGAGCTTATTGTGCATCATATCATATGTATATTAAATCTAAAATACTTTTGTGCTAAGAAGGCCATCATGATTCATTTGTATATTAAAAAACTTGGTGTAAGATATTGGCGAAAAGAACAAGAAAAAGGGAACGCACCCAGCCACCAAAATTTGTAGGCATATAATTGTGCACCCACCAAACAACATGCAGCACATCCTTGCTTACTTCCACCAAACCCCAAAATGGCATTTCTAGCGTCAGTACGGAAGTTTAAAGTCAAACATACACAAAATTTATTTTTGTGTTAAGTGAAATTAAGAAAAAAACACATGAAAATCTTTTATTAAAAAAAAAATAGAGAGAGGAACACACAGCTGCACAAGTAGGAAGGGAACAAAAATTTTGGGAGAAAAAAAAAAGGGGGAAAGGAAATAAAAATTATTATTAAGTCAAAGATATCACTCCGCCACAAAATAACGACAATACCCAGCTAAGACAATTTTTTAATTATTTAATAATTAAAACATTTTCGATTCCTTTCTACTACTCTCCTACCAAACCACCCCCACCCCGTTCTTCCACAAACCCTCCTTTCACCAGTCTCAGTTCCCATCCCACACAGCCGGAAAACGATCCAACGGTCAGAGATGGCTCTATCCCGCCTCGCCTCCTCCTCAACCTCCGGCTCTAATCTCCTCAAACCCCTCACCTCCGCCCTATCCTTCACCCCATCTCTCCGCCGTCCGATCTCATCCGCCGCAGATGACTCCACCACCCTCACGATCGAGACATCTGTCCCCTTCACCTCCCACAGGTGCGACGTGCCGTCCCCGCACCCTCGATACCACTCCCAAAGAGCTCATGACGTTCTTTCGCGACATGGCGTTGATGCGCCGGATGGAGATCGCCGGCCGACTCGCTCTACAAGGCCAAGCTCATCCGAGGGTTTTGCCATCTTTACGACGGCCAGGAGGCCGTCGCCATCGGCATGGAGGCCGCGATTACCAAAAAGGACTGCATCATAACCGCGTACCGTGACCATTGCACCTTCCTCGGCCGCGGCGGGACCCTTCTGCAGGTTTTCTCCGAGCTCATGGGCCGCCAGGGTGGCTGCTCCAAGGGGAAAGGTGGGTCCATGCATTTTTACAAGAAGGACGCTGGGTTCTATGGCGGTCACGGTATTGTTGGCTCAGGTTCCGCTGGGATGTGGCTTGGCTTTTGGGCAGAAGTACTCCAAGGATGAAACGGTGACGTTTGCTCTGTATGGCGACGGTGCGGCCAATCAGGGGCAGTTGTTCGAGGCGCTTAATATTTCTGCGCTTTGGGATCTGCCTGCCATTTTGGTCTGTGAGAATAATCACTGTAAGTAGTGGAAGAATTGTTTCTTCTTGGTTTTTTTAATGATAAGAAACAAAATTAATTACACATTTTGAATGATTTGGGCATGCGTTTGACACAGATGGAATGGGTACGGCAGAGTGGAGAGCAGCGAAGAGTCCATCATACTACAAGCGCGTGGAGATTATGTTCCTGGCTTGAAGGTCGGATGACAATCTTGTTTGTTGCATTTTATTGGTTACTGCTTATGCATTTGCTTTGAAGTTTAGCTACATTAAGAAATGATGGTTGTGTGATTGGTCAAAACATGGTAGCTGTATCCACTGAATCGATTCTATGGCTTGAATTATAATGGTGGAAACATTAGAGGTGATAATTTCTAGTATTAATTTGTTTTCATTTGGCTAATGGTTTGTGATCAATCTTCAGGTAGATGGCATGGATGTATTTGCAGTAAAGCAGGCATGCAAATTTGCTAAGGAGCATGCTTTGAAGAATGGACCCATTGTGAGTTATTTCTCCGTTTGTTACTAATAGCAAATTATAGCAACATGGATTGCCTTAACAAATCTTCTGTGTTTTGGCTCACAGTTCCACATATAAAAGAAAAACATGATTGTTGGTAGGTAGGCCATATGAATTTTTGCAGGCGATCTACTAATTGCATTGTGATTGCAATTGTATGCAGTTTATGCTATAGCTGCTAGAGTATGCTATTCGTATAGTTGATTGAAGCTACAATGAGAGATAAGCGTGTGGTCTATGAATTAATCATGTCCCTAGGGAAATTGTCTTAGCTCTATTCCAGGGGCAGTTCTGACAGTAATTGTTTGAGCTATTCTCTTAGTTCTAGGAATTGCAACTCTAATAACACCCCTTCAGGAATTTGATACATGATCCTTTAGAATTCTAGTATAAACTTGGGTATACAGTTGTATGGACCCTAGTAGTTTGTTGGGTAAGCAATGCAGTTGCTATTTTCAAGAGTTGCCTTTGCAGCATTTGTATGCCATCTGTGAAAGGAAGAGAAATAGAATGCTGTGCAAATGACAAAGGACGTGAAATTTTGGTCCAAGTATTAGACTAAATGGAACAAAATTCCTCTCTTTTCAATTCAACATCATTGCGGTAGTTAAGAGAAGCACGATGTGGTTCATTGATGAATACCTTCGTTCAGACCCAGGCTGTGGGTTAGATCACGTTTTTAGCCCTTCAGGATTACTTGGGCCCTTTGAAATGGTCTGGTTATGCGTGAAATGTGAAGTCATGCGAGATTTTTCCAACTTTTCTGGCTCTGACTTGCAGACTTGTTATAATTGTGTAATCTTTGTTGCTACATGATACTTGTTGCCTGACAAGTCTTCTTGCTTCTGGTGGTCAGATTCTTGAAATGGACACTTACAGGTACCATGGGCACTCCATGTCTGATCCTGGGAGCACCTACCGTACACGTGATGAGATTTCTGGTGTGAGACAGGTTTGTTATGTGTTCCAAACCTTGTTCCCTTTCCTTATTTTGGAGATTATGCCACAATTTCATAAATGTGTCTTTTTATAATTTTACTTGGTTATATGATTTAGGAGCGTGACCCAATTGAAAGAATAAGGAAGCTGATATTTGCTCACGATATAGCAACTGAGAAGGAGCTAAAGGTATATTCTTCAACTAGGGTGGTTTCTGTATTGTATCTATCTACTGTCATTTCTATTTTGTTGAATAATTATTTTCATAACTGAGGGAAAATTTTAGAATATGGTCTCATTCCTGTCTCTCTTATTGATGCTGTGGGGTCTGAGAAAACTGATATGTATTTATCCTTTTCTTTTCTTTTTCTTTCAGGAATATTGAGAAGGAAGTGAGGAAGAAGTTGATGAAGCCATTGCTAAAGCCAAAGTAAGAAGCTTTATGTGGTGGTCATTTGATTTCATAAACTCTCTTTTTATTTTTGTAAATTTTAACTGAATGCATGTAGCCATCTAACCTCTCTTTAGCTTTTACAATAGGTATTGTAACTGGATATTGTTCAGTGACCCTGTTTTTGATGTTTGTTGTTCCTGTTCCAGGAAAGCCCAATGCCAGAACCCTCCAAACTCTTCACAAATATCTATGTGAAAAGCTATGGGGCTGAGGTAATATTTGCTCCCTTGTGTACAGCAACACACAGACACGCACACGATATTCATTATCTATGTTGTATCACCATAGGCAGTAAACAGAAGCTCCTGTCTTCTTTAGTTACCGCCAGTAGAGACTACTGCTTTGGATGGGTTTCTGATGCTAACCAATACAAGTGTGATTATGTGTTACTGATATTTATAAATTATTCTTAAAAGTCTGGTATTAGGTTTTCCCTGGGTATAAAGAATTTTGATCAGCTATGTTATTGAACCAGTCTGAAAGTTCGAATTATTGTCCAACATCTATTAGGTGAAAGTGAGATCATGATCATTGGAGCAGTATATGTACATTCCTGAATTTTATAGAAATTGAATTCGTAACATAAGAAACTAAAAAGCTTTTGCAACTTGTTCTCCTTTTTGTAACTAGTAAAAACTTGAGAAATTTTCATACAGAAGTTATGCATTGAATTGTAACCATATCTAGATGATGTACTTGGTGAGAGTAAAGATCAACTTCATTGGATCTAGCCTGCATTTGCTTCCTCTGTTTAGATTCTGCAAATGTTATGGTTGATCGTGGTAAAAGAAATACATATAATAGGTCAAGTTGTGTGCCGTTTTTGGTTGTGAAACCTTACAAAACTAACCCCACCCACATATGTATTGTAAAATAGTCATCTGTCCACGTGGACATGGTTTTGAAAAGGATAAATTCTGGCTTGTCCTTTTTCCCTTGATTTACCCCTGTTTCTCAAGAACCGTTCTCTCTGTGGATCCCCCTTTGCCTCTCTCTCACCGTCCCTAACAAATTTTCAGAAGAGTTGAGGGTATGCTTTGAAAGACTGATCAAATGACTCTACAATAAAAAAAAAAATAGGCATAACAAGGATAATTGCTATTCTTTTGGGTGACTTAAAGTTTATTGAATGGGGGGTCAGGTAATAGAATTTTACGGTAAATGTAAAATTTTCTGGCTTGGTAGCTGATTGGTATCACTTGAGTTAGGGTGCATGATGTATTGCTTACTCTACTACTCTTTCTTTCCCACTGGAAGATTTTCTTACTTATTCCTTACCGCAGTTGCAGCTAAATTCTCACATGTAATGCGGTCACTTGAATGTATTGCTTACTCTACTACTTCTTTCTTTCTTCACTGATAAATGTTTTATTGCAGTCATTTGGAGCAGATAGGAAAGAAGTCAGAACTGTGCTTCCATGAATCTAGAGTGGAAGTTGCCAATGACCAATGACTGTTCCCTCCCTCAAACCTGAAGGTCCCTTTGTTCTCATAAATGAACCACACCTTCCAATTTCCTGGAAGAAAAAAAAACAATAAATGGTTCGGATTTCAGATGGCCATCCCTTCCCGGCTATATATTTTGATGTACACCTTTTTGTATAGGATATTGATTCTTCTCACAAGTATTCAGAGGCTAACTCGTTGCGTGCAAGCAATGTAGTTGATCTCGAGACTTGGAGAGGTTTATGAAAATATTACCCAGTTGCTCATGGGAAATCTGCATGTTTTCCCACAGTTATGTTTTCTGCTCAATGCCGTTGGATGTTGGATATCTTTTTGACGTTTGATTTCTCTGTTTCTCCCAGTTGTAATTGAAGCTTATTAACTGGCATTACATGCCGTACAATTATTGGATTAGGTTTTTGCAGGGCAGTTTTTTTACTTTCAAAGTTTTGTTCATCTCATTTCCACCTGCTCTTGGGTTACAACTATATTGCTTATAGTTGGACTAAAAAGTTCTAATTATTTTCTTAATTCTAAAATCACAACAAAATTGTTCGTAAGAAGATGGTTTGCTAAGTAATCTCTGATTATATTGGTCATTTTGTTTTTTTTTTCCACTTTCTTAAAGTCGTCTACGTGATGCTTGATCATCCATTTAATTCCCAGTTTATTTTCTTTGATTGCTTTTATTCTTCTTCTTTATTTTTCTTTGAAGGATTTGATAAATGAGGGGCAGTGAAACTTTACACGTGCATTGAGATAAATACCCCTCTCTTGTGTTGTGCCTATTATATCGATGGTGGTCCAAAAGGCAGCAGCACACAACAGTAAGGCCACACCGAATCGAAATCACAAGAAGAAGACAACTGCCATGCACCAGAAACGACAGTAACCCCATTTTTGCAGCAGTTGCCACTTGTTATGCCAATTGAAAAATCTAAGTCCTTTACGTAACAACAAACAAATGGATCCCCATATGAAGTGAAATCTGTGAACTCTCTCTCTCTCCTCTCTCTCTCTCAAGAAAGAGAAAGAAAGAAAGAAAGAGCAGAGCATGAAACACGCTTGTTCACGGGCGAGAAAAAAAACACTTACAAATATTTTTCTTCTTTTTTTTGTTGAGGAATGACGATGGCTTTGTTTGCATTCAATATCCACGTGGTAGATTGAAAAAGTCACATGTGATGCAAATGCTACAAACGGCACCGTTCGTCTGTCCAAGTCCTGGTGTGGTGTGTGGTTGTTGGCGTGGTTAATTGTGGTGGGTGCTGTGGCCACCGTCAGAGGCTCAGAGTATCCAATGCAATCCCCTACTTTTGCCACCAAACTTCCCACCTTCCATTTTTCTTTTAATCTTTAATTAATTAACTTAAAAACCTACCTCCCACACGTGCATTCAAATTATCCTTTCATTTCATCCACTGTACTCTAGTCTCTGTTGACAGCTCAGTACTTGACTTGGCGATTTTCCACACCAATCCTGACCGTCTGATTTGGCTTTCTCAGATCATCAATCATGTAACCAAAGCAGACATTCTGGGATAGTTATTGGAGTTTGCAGGGTCCAGAAGCAGCTAATTGTGATTTGTTATGACACTAGTTTTTGTTTTGCTTGAGAGCGGAGAATCCATTCCAAAACCACAACCTCATTATCTTAGGCAAACTTTTCTTCGGTAAAAGCATATTTCAAAAGCTTTCTGGATTTGTTTGTTAAAATGACAGTTAAAACTGTTACTCTTTTACTAAAACCCTCAAACACAAAGCAAACCTAAACAAACAAACCAAAAAACTAGTACTGTTTTTCTAGAATCGTTTTCAGATTTTTTTTTATAAAAATGATTAAAAAATACTGTTTTTCTAGAAAAAGCCAGAGGAGACAAATCAGCTTTTGATAAGTTATTAATTGGCCAGGACAGGGAGGAGTAGTTTGTAAACTTGTGAGGGTTTCAATGAATTTAATTAAAACACAAGTTGGATGGTTTCCGGAATCTCAATCAACCTAATTCCAATATTTAAATTCTAATCCTTTTTTTTTACCACCTGACTCCATATTTAATTACAAATACATGTTGTCATGATAAAATAGCATGACTCTATCAGAAAAGTGTTGATTGGGCATATTTCTTTTTTTAAAAATTTAAATTTTGATGGACAGCTTTATGGTTCAAGAGTTTCACGGACCCATTCCGCATCTATTTATATTATTATGGCTTCATTTTTCTAAAAACAAACAAATATATATACAAGTTAGTTCGATTCAATGAATTATGAATATGACTTACCACACTAAGCCCTTTTGCATTTTATATTTTGATATAAATTTATACAATTAAGATGTTACCATGTAAAATATTTTGGTGATTTAGACGTTATAGGTGAAGTGCTTAATAACTGATTGTAAAGCTATAACGATAATATTAAGTCAACGACTTTGAAGATACAAGAATTACTTTCATGGAATCGTTGACTTTACAAAGCAAGTTATAATATAGGACGTACAGCACCATACATATTACAAAATATGAATCAATTGATTGTGTTTCTTGCTTGTATAGTAGGGCAGTATTACGTCAGTTTGAACCAAATGCTTAGTCGTTAAGTATGGTTTTAACTTTTAAGCATGGCATCATCTTTTTTAATTGAATTTCCTGGTTTCTTCTTTGTGCAGCACAAGCAATGCTTTTTGACACGTATAAAGGACGAACCCATGCGAATCAAAATAAAATATGTGTCTATGTTTGGGTTGAAATTGAAAGTGAAAAGAGAGCGACATTAAAATAAAAGTAAAGAATGATACAAGAATTGTTGGAGACGGGATCTTCTAACCAACACAAGCAAAGAATTGTCTAATTTCTTGGCGTCCACTGAAGCTGAGTTGAGAAGTTCTGTTGGCCGTCGACTTTGGTGTTTCTAATAAATTAGCACATCCGAATTATCCAATTAGACCAATTTTCTTTATTCTATGCAGCGCATTTTTTCTCTTAATTTTGTACATAAAAGTGATTAATATATTGTTTTCTCGAATCGGGATGTCACACCCTCTTCTGCAAAAGTTTATTTGTAATGTGTCGGTAATTCATAACACTAGAATTAATTCCTGTCAATTTAGTGATAAGCAGTCATGAGGCTAACAAATTTCTCACTCCAGCTAACTATTTAAAAAAGTATTAAATATTAAAGAGGAAATTTGTACTTGGGATTCTCACGTCAGATGTTATATCATACTTGGCATGCATTCATTTGTCACTAGGTCATATGTATTGATTGAGGTATAATTTATATAGAATACTATCGTCTATGTAAGTAAATAAATAAATAAATTAAAACGACCATATATATTTATATATAGACCGATGTTAGCGAACTGTTGCAATAAAAATAAATGAATAAATGTAAGAGGAATAGGATGCATGAGAGTGATGTATTGATGTCATTCTTATGTTGACTTTTCGGTTAAAATCCATAGGTCATCAATCATCACAATAGGCGGAAGTTATTAATCACACCTAGGTTCATGAAATAAAACAAAGGGTACAAGTTATAGTGCAGGGATGCTAGAATTGTCGAATTTATATTATTATTTATTTATCATGTGAAATATATAGTCGACCAACATAACACAACACGTTCATGTAATTATCCTCACTAAGAAGAATGGAGAGTCGCTAATTAGACTCGTAATGTGAAAAAAATATAAACGTCATACCGTTTGGGAAATTTTCTTTTAAACGCAGTACCGTTTGAAAATTAAGTAATCTTAATTTGACTAATTCAGATTAGTCAAATTATATTTGTATAAATGCTGCAGCATATCTGTTTGCGTGCGTTGATAGAACGAAAAAAGGAGAAACGGAAACTCGTTACTTGTTATAGGCGGGGAGAAACTGGGAGCACGTGGGGGCACGTCGGGCATTAACCAAAAGAGGCAGAGGCAAGAAGAGATGCTTATTGCAGCCGCCAACAGCATCAGTAAACAGCTGGCATTTGGTTCGTGGAGGCGAAGAGTCTTGGCTTCGTCCCAAATTTCCACAGACAAAAAAGGGACGTGATTGCCTCGCCATGTTGCTTCTAACTGTCTTTGTCTTCTATTAGCACTGGCACTTCGTTTCTATCTTTCTTTACATAGTTTTTTTTGTTTACAAGGTATTTCTCCTTGCTTAACTTGTCAAATAAATAAATATAATATAATATAATATCAACTAGTCTTTACTATAGTCGTATTTCTTTACATTTGGTCGAACAGTCTGTAATTCAACTCACATAAATATTAATAACGGTACACATCGGCAATGACTTGGAATGCTAGTTGGTTTTTGTTCATCTTATTGTGAGTGTATGAATTTATTTAAAAAAAGAAGAATAATCGTTAAAATTAATGTACAGTTATCCACACAATCATTATGTAATGAATGAGAGTAAGGCTTGTTTGGTGGTGGTGACAAAAAACTTTTATGATCTGGAATGCATAGGAGAGAGAAGAAATGTAACTGAGTATTAATTTTCACATTGGAGTTTTCAATAACTGCATTAATGAAATCAATCTGTATCCCCTTATTTGTTAAATTTAGTTTTTATTTATTTATATTTAGCATCCCCATTAATATTCTAAATCTAAAACACCAACCCCTTGTTATTCTTCTGCAATTCAAAGTACAGAGGCTGTTAGACGTAAATCCAAATAACTTTTGGTTAACACAACCCTAATCCTAATTCAAAAGTTTGCATTCATCATTTATGCACACATTTTTTCCAAATAATTTCCATGCTCGTACGGTGCTATTGTTCCTGATTTAACCATTTAGGATGCCCAGAATACCTTATTTAGTGGATAGCTTTTGATCTAATAATCATTTTAAATTTTAATTTTTTTTTTTTTTGATTTTTGATTCAAGGATCAGATTGTATGAAGATTAAAAATAAAAATAAAACTCTAATTATGAATTTTTTGAATGATGGATAATCTTTTAGCGTCTAATTACTGTAGAGTTTGAGCGTCGTTTTTTTAAAACCAGAAATCTATACTATATAG